>JAPXFY010000023.1:7079107-7089107 GCA_030674185.1 Monoplex corrugatus
TTCTCTCCAACTTGTATCCCTCCTTCTCTGCGTCTTCTTTTAGGTTCCCTTCCACTATCTTACCCCCATTCATCCACCGAAGTTTCCTTCTCTTGTCTCTTTGTCCTGAAGCTTATTTCCCTTGTTCACCCCGCCCTGAAGTTCCCTCACGCTTGTTTCCCCATTCCACCCCATTGTTTGGTTACATTTGTCCATCTGCCAAACTTCCCCCCTCCCCCTCCTGAGAGTTCCCTCGCACTGGTTCTGTTCTCCAGTGTTTCCGCTATTACTTCCTCTCCACGCCTTATGTTCCCTCCCCCTTGCTCTGTGATTCCTTCCCCTTGGTTCTCCTTGAAGTTCGTTTCAACTTATTCTCTCTTTCCACCCCAAAATTACGTTCCATTTATACCCCTGGTTCTCTCCCAAATTTCCACCCCACGGTTCCCCTCCCAAATTCCCCCTCCTTCCCCCCCCCCCCCCACCGACACACTACCTTTGTTTTCGTTCCTCTTCTCGCCCCCCCCTCCCCCCTCCCCTTAAAATCCTTCCCTCTTAGTCCATTTTCCTTCCTATTTTTTACTCCGCCTTTTACTTCCTTTATTACCTCCACCTACAGTTCTCTCCCATCGTGTCCTCCACCCTGAGTTCCTCCCTTTTGTTTTCCTCAACCACAATTCCCTTCCTTTGGTGCTCTCCGAAGTGTCCACTCCAAAGTTATAGTTTGCCTTTCTGTGTTACTTCCTGAAGTTCCTAACTATTTAAAACCTTCTTCCTTAAAAAAAAAAAAAAAAGAAAAAACAAACAAACAAACTTACCCCCCTTGTTCCTTCCCATTTGGATATTTCCTCCCCTTCCTTGAAGTTCCCTGGAAGAGCCTTTGCCTTATCCTCCCTGCCTGACGTTCTCTCCCCTTGTTTCCCCTTGAATTTCCTTCTAATTTGTCCCCTACTCCATTGCCTCTCCCAGACTTCCTTCTGCCAACTTCCCTCCAAATTCCCTCTTTTTGTTTTTCCTTTTAATCGCCACACCCTTTGTCCCATTCACAGAGTTTTGACTTTTGTTCCCCCACCCAAATGTCCCTTCATGTGTTTCATCCTATTCAGAGTTCCCTCCCTCTGTTTACCCCCACCCAGAGTTCCCTCCTTCTGTTCCCCCACCCTAAGTTCCCTTCCTCTGTCCTCCACCCACCCACCCACCCAGAGTTCTCTCCCTCTGTTTCCCTCTTCAACAAGAGTTCCTTTCCTTTGTTTTCCTCCACAACCAGAGTTCCCTCCCACTGTTTCCTCTCCACCGAGAGTTCCCTCATTTTCTCCTCCCCCCCCCCCCCCCACAAACCAAAGGAATTTCTTCTGGTTTCCCCCCCCCACCCCCACCCAGAGTTCCCTCTCTCTGTTTCCCACCACCCAGAGTTCCCTTATTCTATTTCCCCTACCCAGAGTTCCCTCCCTCTGTTTCTAAACACCGAGTTCCCCTACCTCTGTTCCCCCCCCCTGGATGGGGATCCAGAGTTCCCTCCCTCTGTTCTCATTCCCCATTCCAGAGTTTTCTTCCGCTGTTCTCCCCACCCACAGTTTCGTCCCTCTGTTACCCGCCAGGGTTCCCGCCCTCTGTTACCCCCTGGAATTCCAACCCTCTGTTTCTTCTTTACCAGAATTCCCGCCATCTGTTCCCCCCACCTGGAGTTTCCTCCCTCTGTTTCTTCCTCACCGGATGTTACCTCCCCCTGTTTCACCCTACACCTGGAATTCCTTCTCACTGTTCCGCCACGGAGTTCCCCCTCTTCACCTCCCCCCCCCCAGATTCCCTCACTCTTTCCCCCCTCCCTAGTTCCCACCCTCTGTTTCCCCCTATCCAGAGTTCCCTCCCTCTGTTTTTCCCCCAACCTGGAGTTCCCTCCTTCTGTCCCCCCCTGGAATTCCCTCCCTCTGTTCCCAGTACCCCCTGGAGTTCCCTCCATCTGCTTCCCACACCTGGACCCCCGAGTTCACTGCCTCTGTTCCCCTCCCATCCTTCGGAACTCCCTCCCTTTGTTCTTCTTCACTCCGGAGTTCTCTCCCTCTGTTCTACCCCCGGAGTTCCCTCCCGCTGTTCTACCTCCTGGAGTTCCCTCCTGCTGTTCTACCCCTGGAGTTCCCTCCCACTGTTCTACCTCCTGGAGTTCTCTCCCTTTGTTCTACACCCTGGAGTTCCATCCCTTTGTTCTACCCCAGGGGTTTCCTCCCTCTGTTCTACCTCCTGGAGTTCCCTCCTTCTGTTCTGCCCCTGGAGTTCCCTCCTTCTGTTCTACCCCCTGGAGTTCCCTCCCTCTGTTCTACCCCATGGAGTTCCCTCCTGTTCTACCCCCTGAAGTTCCATCCCTCTGTTCTACCCCCTAAAGTTCCCTCCCTCTGTTCTACCCCTGGAGTTCCTTCCCTTTGTTCTACCCCACTGGAGTTCCCTCCCTCTGTTCCCTACAACTCCTGGAGTTCCCTCCCTCTGTGCCTCGCACCCCAGCCCCCGAGTTCACTCCCTCTGTGCCCAGTTCCACCATCTGGAGTTCTCTCCCTCTTTTCTTCCCCTCTCCGGAGTTCCCTCCCTTTGTTCTACTCCCTGGAGTTCTCTCCCTTTGATCTACCCCATGGACTTTCCTCCCTCTGTTCCCACCCATCTGGAGTTCCATCCCTCTGTTCTCCCCCCATCCAGAGCTCCCTCCCTCTGTTCTACCCTCCTGGAGCTCCCTTCCACTGTTCCCCTTACCCAGAGTTCCCTTCCTCTGCTCCCCCACCCAGAGTTCCCTCCCTTTCTTCAATCCCCAACCAGAGTTCCCTTCTTCTATTCTTCCCCACCCAGAGTTCCTTCTGTTTGTTCCCACCACCACCACCACCACCCCGAGTTCCCACTCTCTGTTTCATATCACTCAGAGTTCCCTCGTTCTATTTTCCCCACCCAGAGTTCTTTTCCTCTTTTAACCACACCCGGAGTTCCCTCCCACTGTTTCCCCCCACCTGGAGTTCCCTTCCACTGTTTCCCCCATCCAGAGTTCCCTCTCACTGTTCTCCACCCCTCTACCCAGGGTTCCCTTTCACTGTTCCTCCTATCTGGAGTTCCTTCCCTCTGTTCTCCACCCTCCCATCCAGAGTTCCCTGTCTTTGTTCTCCCCCTCCCCCCCCCCCCCCCACGAGTTCCCTTCGAGTGTTTCCCCCATCCAGAGTTCCCTCTCTCTGTTACCCCCCTGGAGTTCACTTCCTGTGTTCCCCACCCAGAGTTCCCTCCTGCTGTTCTCCAACCTGGAGTTCCTGCCGTTACCCCCTGGAGTTCCAGCTATCTGTTACCCCCCCCCCCCCCGGAGTTCCCTCCATCTGTTACTGTCACGGAGTTCCCTCGATCTGTTCCCCCACCCAGAGTTCCCTCCATCTGTTCCCCCCACTCAGAGTTCCCTCTGTTTCTCCCTCTCCAGGAGTTCCCTCCCTCAGTTCCCCCCCTTACACACACACACACTTGGGATTGCCTCTCTCTGTTCCCCCATGGAGTTCTCGTCCTCTGTAACCCCACTCCCTGGATTTCCTCACTGTTCCCCCCTCCTGAGTTCCCACCCTATGTTTTCCCTATCCAGAGTTCCCTTCCTCTGTCCCCCTCCCCAACACCTGGAGTTACCTCCCTTTGTTCTGTCCCCCCCCCCCAGTGTCCTCCCTTTCTTTCCTCCAAGTTCCCTCTCTCTGTTCCCCATGCCCAGCCCGTCAGTTTACCCACTATGTTCCCGTCCCCCCCCCCCCCTCCGGAGTTCCCCCCTCTGTTCTTCCCCCCCCCCCAGCTATCCAGAGTTCCCTCCCTCTGTTCTCTCCCACCCAACCTGGAGTCCCTCCCTCCATTTCCCCATATCCAGAGTTTATCCCTCTGTCCCTCCCCCCCCCCCCCCGAATTCCCTCCCTCTTCCATCCACCTGAGTTCCCTCCGTGTTCCCAAACCCTCAAGTTCCCTCCCTCTGTTCCCCGCTCCCCAACCCCTATCCTGAGGTCGCTCCCTTTGCTCTCACCCCGCAATTGGAGTTCCCTCACTGTTCTCTCTCCCCCTCCCATCCGGAGTTCCCTCCCTCTGTTACTCACAAGATCTGAACAAAAACAATACCTGGACAGGTAAACGGCGTTAGCTGAAAGGCTGTCGTCGTTCGTCTTCTCGTCGTCGTTGTTCTTCTCGTTGTCGTCTTTGTTGTTCTCGTTGTCGTCGTTCTTTTTCTGGTTGTCAACGTTGTTCTTCTCCTTGTCGTCGCTGTTCTTCTCGTTGTCGTCGTTCTTTTTCTCGTTGTCGTCGTTGTTCTTCTCGTTGTCCTCGTTGTTGTTCTTCTCGTTGTCCTCGTTGTTGTTCTTCTCGTTGTCTTCGTTGTTCTTCTCGTTGTCCTCGTTGTTCTTCTTCTCGTTGTCGCCGTCGTTGTTCTTCTCGTTGTCGTCGTTGTTCTTCTCGTTGTCGTCGTTGTTCTTCTCGTTGTCGTCGTTGTTCTTCTCGTTGTCGTCGTTGTTCTTCTTGTTGTCGTCTTCGTTATTCTTGTCGTCGTCGTTATTCTTGTCGTTATCGTTGTGTTCTTCGCGTTGCTCTTCTTCTCATTGTCGTCGTTGTTCTTCTCGTTGTCGTTGTAATTGTTCTTTGCGTTGTCGTCGTTGTCGTTGTGTTCTTGTCATCGTCGTTGTTCTTCTTCTCGTTGTCCTTCTCGTTGTGTTCTCGTTGTCATCATTGTCGTTCTCGTCGTCGTCGTTGTTCTTCTCGTTGTCGTCGTTGTTCTTCTCGTTGTCCTCGTTGTTCTTCTCGTTGTCCTCGTTGTTGTTGTTCTCGTTGTCCTCGTTGTTGTTGTTCTCGTTGTCGCCGTCGTTGTTCTCGTTGTCGCCGTCGTTGTTCTTCTCGTCGCCGTCGTTGTTCTTCTCGTTGTCATCGTTGTTCTTCTTCTCGGTCGTCGTTGTTCTTCTTCTCGTTGTCGTCGTTGTTCTTCTTGTTGTCGTCGTCGTTATTCTTGTTGTCGTCGTCGTTATTCTTGTCGTTATCGTCGTTGTCCTTGTGTTCTTCGCGTTGCTCTTCTTCTCATTGTCGTCGTTGTTCTTCTAGTTGTCGTCGTAATTGTTCTTTGCGTTGTCGTCGTTGTCGTTGTCGTTGTGTTCTTGTCGTTGTCGTCGTTGTTCTTCTTCTCGTTGTCCTTCTTCTCGTTGTGTTCTTCTCGTTGTCATTGTTGTCGTTCTCGTTGTCGTCGTTGTTCTTTTCGTTGTCGTCGTTGTCGTTCTTCTCATTGTGTTCTTCTCGTTGTGTTCTTCTCGTTGTGCTCTTCTCGTTGTGTTCTTCTCATTGTGCTCTTCTCGTTGTGTTCTTCTCGTTGTGTTCTTCTCGTTGTGCTCTTCTCGTTGTGTTCTTCTCATTGTGTTCTTCTCGTTGTGTTCTTCTCGTTGTGTTCTTCTCGTTGTGTTCTTCTCGTTGTGTTCTTCTCGTTGTGTTCTTCTCGTTGTGCTCTTCTCGTTGTGTTCTTCTCGTTGTGTTCTTCTCGTTGTGTTTCTCGTTGTGTTCTTCTCGTTTTGTTCTTCTCGTTGTGTTCTTCTCATTGTGTTCTTCTCGTTGTGTTCTTCTCGTTGTGTTCTTCTCGTTGTGTTCTTCTCATTGTGTTCTTCTCGTTGTCTTTCTCGTTGTGTTCTTCTCGTTTTGTTCTTCTCGTTGTGTTCTTCTCATTGTGTTCTTCTCGTTGTGTTCTTCTCGTTGTGCTCTTCTCGTTGTGTTCTTCTCGTTGTGTTCTTCTAGTTGTGTTCTTCTCGTGTGCTCTTCTCGTTGTGTTCTTCTCGTTGTGTTCTTCTCGTTGTGTTCTTCTCGTTGTGTTCTTCTCGTTGTGTTCTTCTCGTTGTGTTCTTCTCGTTGTGTTCTTCTCGTTGTGTTCTTCTCGTTGTGCTCTTCTCGTTGTTTCTTCTCGTTGTGTTCTTCTCGTTGTGTTCTTCTCGTTGTGTTCTTCTCGTTGTGTTCTTCTCGTTGTGTTCTTCTCGTTGTGTTCTTCTCGTTGTGTTCTTCTCGTTGTGTTCTTCTCGTTGTGTTCTTCTCGTTGTGTTCTTCTCGTTGTGTTCTTCTCGTTGTGTTCTTCTCGTTGTGTTCTTCTCGTTTGTGTTCTTCTCGTTGTCTTTCTCGTTGTGTTCTTCTCGTTGTGTTCTTCTCGTTGTGTTCTTCTCGTTGTGTTCTTCTCGTTGTGTTCTTCTCGTTGTGTTCTTCTCTTGTGTTCTTCTGTGTGTTCTTCTCGTGTGTCTTTCTCGTTGTGTTCTTCTCGTTGTGTTTTCGTTTCTTCTCGTTGTGTTCTTCTCGTTGTGTTCTTCTCGTCTGTGTTCTTCTCGTTGTGTTCTTCTCGTTGTGTTCTTCTCGTTGTGTTCTTCTCGTTGTGTTCTTCTCGTTGTGTTCTTCTCGTTGTGTTCTTCTCGTTGTGTTCTTTCTCGTTGTGTTCTTCTCGTTGTTTCTTCTCGTTGTGTTCTTCTCGTTGTGTTCTTCTCGTTGTGTTCTTCTCGTTGTGTTCTTCTCGTTGTGTTCTTCTCGTTGTGTTCTTCTCGTTGTGTTTTCTCTTGTGTTCTTCTCGTTGTGTTCTTCTCGTTGTGTTCTTCTCGTTTGTTCTTCTCGTTGTGTTCTTCTCGTTGTGTTCTTCTCGTTGTGTTCTTCTCGTTGTGTTTCTTCTCATTGTGTTCTTCTCGTTGTGTTCTTCTCGTTGTGTTCTTCTCGTTGTGTCTTCTCGTTGTGTTCTTCTCGTTGTTCTTCTCGTTGTGTTCTTCTCGTTGTGTTCTTCTCGTTGTGTTCTTCTCGTTGTGTTCTTCTCGTTGTGTTCTTTTCTCGTTGTGTTCTTCTCGTTGTGTTCTTCTCGTTGTGTTCTTCTCGTTGTGTTCTTCTCGTTGTGTTCTTCTCGTTTGTTCTTCTCGTTGTGTTCTTCTCGTTGTGTTCTTCTCGTTGTGTTCTTCTGTTTGTGTTCTTCTCGTTGTGTTCTTCTCGTTGTTGTTCTTTCTCGTTGTGTTCTTCTCGTTGTCTTTCCTCGTTGTGTTCTTCTCGTTGTGTTTCTTCTCGTTGTGTTCTTCTCGTTGTGTTCTTCTCATTGTGTTCTTCTCGTTGTGTTTTTCTCGTTGTTTTCTCGTTGTGTTCTTCTCGTTGTGTTCTTCTCGTTGTCTTTTCGTTGTGTTCTTCTCGTTTGTCTTTCTCTCGTTGTGTCTTCTCGTTGTGTTCTTCTCGTTGTTTCTTCTCGTTGTGTTCTTCTCGTTGTGTTCTTCTCGTTGTGTTCTTCTCGTTGTCTTCTCGTTGTGTGTTTCTTCTCGTTGTGTTCTTCTCGTTGTGTTCTTCTCGTTGTGTTCTTCTCGTTGTGTTCGTTTCGTTGTGTTCTTCTCGTTGTCTTCTTCGTCGTTGTGTTCTTCTCGTTGTGTTCTTCTCGTTGTGTTCTTCTCGTTGTGTTCTTCTCGTTGTGTTCGTTGTTCGTTGTCTGTTCTTCTCGTTGTGTTCTTCTCGTTGTTCTTCTCGTTGTGTTCTTCTCGTTGTGTTCTTCTCGTTGTGTCTTTTCGTTGTGTTCTTCTCGTTTGTTCTTCTCGTTTGTTGTTCTTCTCGTTGTTTTCTCGTTGTGTTTTCTCGTTGTGTTCTTCTCGTTGTTCTTCTCGTTGTGTTCTTCTCGTTGTGTTCTTCTCGTTGTGTTCTTCTCGTTGTCTTTCTCGTTGTCGTTGTTGTTCTTCTCGTTGTCTTCTCGTTGTCGTTGTTTTCTTCTCGTTGTTGTTTCTTCTCGTTGTTGTTCTTCTCGTTTTTGTTGTCTTTCGTTGTCGTCGTTGTGATCTCGTTCTTCGTTGTGTTCTTCTCGTTGTCGTTTTTCTCGTGTGTCTCTCGTTGTGTTTCTTCTCGTTGTCGTTCGTTCTCGTTCGTGTTTTCTCGTTGTTGTTCTCGTTGTTGTTCTTCTTGTGTTCTCTCGTTGTGTTTCTTCTCGTTGTCTTGTTGTTCTTCTCGTTGTTTCTGTTGTTTCTTCTCGTTGTCGTCGTGTTTCTTCTCGTTGTCTCTTCTGTCTTTCTCGTTGTCGTCGTTGTTTCTTCTCGTTGTGTCTTCCGTTGTTTCTTCTCGTTGTGTCGTTGTTGTTCTTCTCGTTTTTCTCGTTGTTCTCTCTCGTTTGTCGTCTGTTGTTTCTGTTGTTCTTCTCGTTGTCGTTCTTCTCGTTGTGTCTTCGTTGTTCTTCTCGTTGTCGTCGTGTTCTTTGTTGTCTTTCTCGTTGTCTCGTTGTTCTTCTCGTTGTCGTCTCGTTGTTCTTCTCGTTGTGTTTTCTCGTTGTCTTTCTCGTTGTCGTCTGTTGTTCTTCTGTTGTCGTCGTTGTTTCTTCTCGTTGTCTTCGTTGTCTTCTCGTTGTCTCTCGTTGTTCTCGTTCTCGTTGTGTTCTTTCGTTGTCTCTTCTCGTTGTTCGTTTGTTGTTCTCTCGTTGTCTGTTCTTTGTTTCTTCTCGTTGTTTTCTCTTGTGTTCTTCTGTTGTTGTTCTTCTCGTTGTGTTCTTCTTTGTGTGTTCTCTCGTTGTCTTCTCGTTGTCTGTTGTCTTCTCGTTGTTCTCGTTGTCTTGTTGTCTCTCGTTGTCTTTTCATTCGTTTTGTCTTCGTATTTTCTGTTGTTTTCTCGTTGTCGTCGTTGTCTCGTTCTCTCTGTTGTCTTCGTGTTTTCTCGTTTCTTCTCTTGTCGTGGTTTTTCTCGTTGTCTGATTCTCGTTGTGTTTTCTCGTAGTTGTTTCGTGGTCTTCTCGTTCGCCTGTTTTTTCTTCTTCTCGTTGTTCTATGTTTATACGTGTTCATTGTTTTTCTCGTGTCGTCTGTGTTCTTCGTTCGTTATAGTTTCTTCTTCGTAATGTAGTCGTTGCATCTTTAGTTCTCTCAGTTCATACTTCTAATTTGGAAACATACAAACTTGCTGGAATTGTACTTCTGAACAACTATCGTGAGCTCATCATCATCATTAGGTGCCCTGCCGCATGGCGTTGGCGATCATGGTCTTCCAACCATCTCTATCTCTCGTTGCCCCCAGCATCTCCCCCACCCTCCTCGTCCCCAGCCACTCTGCAAGTCCGGCCGTCCAGCATTTTCTCCCTAGGTCTTCCCAGTGCTCTCTTTCCCTCCAGATTTCCCGTTGTGACCAGGTGCTCCAAATCCCCCTTCCTCATAAAATGGCCTATAAATGTTGCCTGTCTTTTCCTAATCTTCCTTATGAGTGATCTACTTGTGTCTGCCTCCATCAAGACTGTCTCGTTTGTTTTCTTTGCTGTCCATGGAACTCTCAACATTCTTCTTAGAAACCACATCTCGACTGCCTCAATCTTGTTCTGGCTTTGTTTGTTGACTGTCCACGCCTCGCATCCGTACAACAGTATTGGTTCTATATAACATTCAAAAACTCTCTTCCTGATGTTAATTGACAGACATTATCGTGAGCTAGTGACAGCAAAATTTGGCATTAGAACTACACCACAAACATCTTTGTTAAAAGATATATATGTATATATATAAAAAGAACATAATATGTTGCGGTAAAACAAACAGTGATACAGTGTTAATTGTTCACCGAAAATACACATGACATTTTTGCTATATATTGTTTTCAAAGCGCTTTGTTGAGCACGAAAATAAACAGGAACAATCAATCTCAAATGATACAGGGAGGAATACTGAAATTGTTTTTACATTATTGTATCATGAAATGAAAGTGTTATCCTTTTTTAACACTGTATCACTGTTTGTTTTACTGCAACATTTTATGTTCCTTTTTTTTAACCAAAGATGTTCACACATGAAAACTATCTTGAAACATTTTAATTAAAGAAGTAACAGATCAGATCAAGTTTTGTTAGTTGAAATTTCAGAATCATTGGTTCACAGTTCTGTTAATGCATTACTTTATGTTTAAGAAGTTTGTATTTTAGTGTTCATTTTCCCTTTACATTATTGATGTTAGCATCACATTTTAGCTCCTTTTTCTACCTACCCCTGTCTCTTTACATCAGACTCTGCTTCTTCCTTTCACAAACATTCTGTCTCGAACTCTATCTCCC
>JAPXFY010000023.1:7116607-7121607 GCA_030674185.1 Monoplex corrugatus
ATATCAGACACTGGCTCAAATCAACATGTATGGATGACACTAGTTTATATTTTAAAACTACAGAAAGTTTTCTATTTAGATTGTAGAGATAAACATTCCTGGGCATCAAATGCAGCTAAAAATGTATGGATTTGTTTCTGTTTGTGAAATTGAAGAAGTAGAAATCATAACATTTTAGCTGTAACAAGCAGAGAAATATAGTGGCAGGACTGGAATGATTATAGAAAACTGGTGAGAGATTTTCCTGTACAGAACGTATAAGATTTCCATCTTCTCTCTCGTCTCTGTGTCTCTGTGTCTCTGTCTCTCTTCTCTCTCTCTCTCTCTCTATCTATCTATCTATCTATCCTTCTATCTATCTCTCCCTTCTCTCTCTCTCTCTCTTCTCCTTCTCTCTCTCTCTCTCTCTCTCTTCTCTTCTCTCTCTCTCTCTCCTTCTCTCTCTCTCTGTCTCTCCCTCTTCTTCTCTCTCTCTCTCTCTCTCTGTCTCTCCTCTCTCTGTCTCTCTCTCTCTCTCTGTCTCTCCTCTCTCTGTCTCTCTCTCTCTCTGTCTCTCCCTCTCTCTCTCTCTCTCTCTCTCTCTGTCTCTCCCTTCTCTCTCTCTCTCTCTCTCTCTCTGTCTCTCTCCCTCTCTCTCTCTCTCTCCTCTCTCTCTCTCTCTGTCTCTCCCCTTCTCTCCTTCTCTCTCTCTCTCTCTCTCTTCTTTCACACATATTGTCTGTCGCTATGTGTCTGTCTTTGTCTTTGTCTCTGTCTCTCTCTCTCTCTCTCCTCTCTCTCTCTCTTCTCTCCCTTCTCTCTCTCTCTCTCCTTCTCCTTTCTCTCTCTCTCCTCTCTCTCTCCCTCTTCTCTCTCCTCTCTCTCTTTCTCACTCCTTCTCTCTCCTTGTCCTCTGTCTCTTGTCTCTGTCCTTCTCTATGTTCTGTCTCTGTCTTTCTTGTCTGCTTTTTCTCTCTCTCTCTCTCTCTCTCCTCATTCTCGCTTTCTCCTTCTCTCTCTCTCTCTCTCTCCATCTCTCTCTTCTTCACCATTTGTCTGTCGCATGTTTCTGTCTTTTCTTTGTCTCTGTCTCTCTCTCTCTCTCTCTTCTCCTCTCTTCTCTCTCTTTACCTTTTCTTCCTTCTTCTCTCTTTCGTCTTTTCCTCTCTCATTTCTCTCTCTCCTCTCTCTCTCTCTCTCTCTCTCTTTCACACTTTTCTTCCTTCGTGTCTAGTCTTATTCTTTGTGTCTCTATTCTCTCTCTCTAGCTCTCACGTCTACATCTCTCATTCAACAAACTATGTCGTGTGCTAGTGTCTGTCTTGTCTTCTGGCTTGTCTCCTTCTCTCTTTTTCACCATCTATTCTCGACTTTCATCACATATGCTCTGGACGCCTCTGTTCTGTCTCTCTGTCTCTGTCTCTGTCTCTCTCTCTCTGTCTCTCTCTCTTATCTCTCTCTTCACTCTATTGTCTGTCCATTCTCTCTGTCTCTGTCTCTCTGTCTCTCTCTCTCTGTCTCTCTCTCTTCTCTGTCTCTCTGTCTATGTCTGTCTTGTCTCTGTCTCTGTCTCTCTTCTCTGTCTCTCTCTCCTCTGTCTCTTCTCTCTCTCTCTGTCCCTATCTCTGTCTATCTCTCTGTCTCTCTTCTCTCTGTCTCTTCTCTCTGTCTCTCTCTCTGTCTCTCTCTCTGCTCTTCTCTCTCTCTTCTCTTCACATCTCTTCTGTCTCTCTTGTCTGTCTTGTCTCTCTCTCTCTGTCTCTCTCTCTGTCTCTCTCTGTCTCTCTCTCTCCTCATCTCTTCTGTCTCTCTTGTCTCTCTCTGTCCTTCTCTCCTTCTCTTTCTTCTCTTCTCCTTCTCCTTTTCTCTTTTTTTCTCTTCTCTCTTTCTTTTTCTCTCTTTTCCTTTCTTCTCTTTTTTCCCTCTTCCATCGCATCTCTCTTCTTTTGTCATTTTTCTGACTACCTCCTTTTGTCACCTCTCCGCCCTTCTTCGTGTGTCTGTCTCTCCGTCCCTTTTTTTTTTTCCTCTTTCCTCGCTCTGTCCTTCTTCCTGTCCCTCTTCTCTCTTTCTCTCTTCTCTCTCTCTCTCTTCTTTCCTTGTCTCTGCTTCTCTCTCTTCTTCTCTCTCCTTCTCTCCTCTTCCTCTCTCTCTCTCCCTTCTCCTTTCTCTCTCTTTCTCTCTCTCCTTCTCTCTCTCCTCTCTCTTTTCTTCTCACCTGTCTTCTATTCCTTCTTCTCTCCTTCTCTCTCTCTCATTCCCCTCTTCTTCCTCTCTCCTTTTTCTCCTTTCTCTCTCTTCTCCGTCTTCTTCTGCTCCTCTCTCTCTGTTCTCTCTCTCTCTCTTCTCTCTCTCTCTCCCATTTCTCTCTGTTCTTCCTCCTTCTCTTTTTCGTCTCTCTCTCTCGTCTCTCTCTGTCTTCCCTCCTCCTCTCTCCTTTTTCTCTCCTTTTCTTCTCTTTCTTCTCTCTCTCTCTCTCTCTCCTTGTTTCTCTCTCTCTCTTTCCTCTCTCTTCTCTCTCTCTGTCTCTCGTTTCTCTCTCTCTTCTCCTCCCTCTCCCTTCTTCTCTCTTCTCTCTCCCTCTTTCTCTCTCTCTCTCTCTCTCTCTCTCTTTCTTTCTCGTTCTTTAAATCTTATTTTCGTGTTAACTTTATTCCTTCTTACGTCAAGTGAGAAGACTAAAGAGAACGCGGACACAATCAGTAACACATACAAAACCAAACTGATGGGTCGTGTGACAGGGAGTGGGTGTCTAACAGACATTTCAATGGCATCGTCCAACTATTATTTTGTTTCAGCCAATCTATTTGCGACGTTAACACGCACGAGAAAGACTCTGGAGGCCTCCCTCTCTCTGTCTACTTTCTTCTGTCTCTCTTGTCTGTTCTCTGTCTCTCTCTTCTCTCTCTCTGTCTCTTGTCTCTCTGTCTCTCTCTGTCTCTCTCTCTGTCTCTCTCTCTCTCTCCTCTGTCTTCTCTCTTCTCTGTCTCCTCTCTCTGTCTCTGTCTCTCTCTCTCTGTCTCTCTCTCTCTTCTCTGTCTCTCTCTCTGTCTCTCTCTCGTCTCTCTCTCTGTCTCTCTCTCTCGTCCTCTCTCTCTCTGTCTCTCTCTCTGTTCTCTCTCTGTCTCTCTCTTCTCTCTTCTCTCTCTCTTCTCTCTCTGTCTCTCTCTCTGTCTGTCTCTCGTCTCTCTTCTCCTCGTCTTCCTCTCTCTGTCCTCTCTCTCTCTCTCTCTCTCTGTCTCTCTCTGTCTCTCTCTGTCTCTCTCTCTCTGTCTCTCTGTCTCTCTCTGTCTCTCTCTGTCTCTCTCTGTCTCTCTCTGTCTCTCTTCTCTCTCATGTCTCCTCTGTCTCTCTCTGTCTCCCTCTCTCTCCCTCTCTCTCTCTCTCTCTCTCTCCCTCTCTCTGTTTCTCTTTTTCTGTCTCTCTGTCTCTCTCCCTCTATCTCCCATTCTCGCTTTCTCCTTCTCTCTGTCATTCTCTCTCCCTCTCTGTCTGTCTTCCTCTCTCTCTGTTTCCTCTCTCTTTCTCTCTCTTTTCTCCCTCTCTCTCTCTGTCTCTTTCTCTCTTTCTCTTTTTTCTCTCTTCTTTCTCTGTGTCTCTCTCTCTGTCTCTCTCTCTGTTTCTTCTCTCTCTCTTTCTTTCTCTCTCACTCTCTCCCTCTCTCTGTCTCTCTCTCTTTCTCTCCCTCTTCTCTCTCTCTCTCTCTCTTTTCTCTCTCTCTCTCTCTCTTCTTCTTCTCGTTCTTTAAATCTTATTTTCGTGTTAACTTTATTCCTTCTTACGTTAAGTGAGAAGACTAAAGAGAACACGGACACAATCAGTAACACAACAAAACCAAACTGATGGGTCATGTGACAGGGCTGGTGTCTAACAGACATTTTCATTTGGCATAGTCCACTTCTTTTTTTTGTTTCAGCCATTCTATTTGCGACGTTTTAATCACGCACCGAGAAGACTCTGAGCCTCCTCTCTCTCTGTCTCTCTGTCTGTCTCTGCTCTCTCTGTTCCTCTCTTCTGTCTCTCTCTGTCTCTCTCTTCTCTCTCTCTGTCTCCTCTGTCTCTCTCTCTCTCTCCTCTGTCTCTCTCTCTGTTCTCTCTCTGTCTCTTCTCTCTCTCTCTCTCTCTGTCTCTCGTCTCTCTCTCTCTCTCTGTGTCTCTCTCTGTCTCCTCTCTCTGTCTCTCTCTCTGTCTCTCTTCTCTGTCCCCTCTGTCTCTCTCTGTCTCTCTGTCTCTCTCTGTCTCTTTTCTGTCTCTCTCTGTCTCTTCTCTGTCTCTCTCTGTCTGTCTCTCTGTCTGTCTCTTCTCTCTCTGTCTCTCTCTGTCTCTCTCTCTTCTCTTTTCTCTCTGTCTCTCTCACATTCTCTCTGCTCTATGTGTCTGTCTCTCTTCCTCTCTCTTCTCCTCTCTCTACTCTCTCTCCTCTCTCTCTCTCTCCCTCTCTCTCTTTCTCTCTATCTGTCTCTCTGCCTCTATCTCTCTATCTCTTCTCTCGCCTCTCCTCCCCCTCTCTCTCTCTCTCTCTCTCCTCTCCCGTCTCCTGTCTCCGTCTCTCTCCCTCTATCTCCCATTCTCGCTTCTCCTTCTCTCGTCATTCTCTCTCCCTCTCTGTCTGTCTTTCCCCTCTTCTCTGTTTCCTCTCTCTTTCTCTCTCTCTTTCCCTCTCTCTCTGTTCTCTTCTCTCTTCTCTTTTCTTCCTCCTTCTTTCTCTGGGTCTCCTCTCTCTCTCTCTCTTCTCTTCTTCTCTCCTCTCTTCTTTCTCTCTCACCTCTCCTCTCTCTGTCTCTCTCTCTTTCTCTCCCTTCCCTCTCTCTCCTCTCTCTTCTTCTTTCTCAGTTCTTTAAATCATATTTTCGTGTTAACTTTATTCCTTCTTACATCAAGTGAGAAGACTAAAGAGAACGCGGACACAATCAGTAACACATACAAAACCAAACTGATGGGTCGTGTGACAGGGAGTGGGTGTCTAACAGACATTTCATTGGCATCGTCCAACTACTATTTTTTGTTTCAGCCAATCTATT
>JAPXFY010000023.1:7129107-7134107 GCA_030674185.1 Monoplex corrugatus
CCACTTGATGAACAAAGGAAAGTCGCTTCTACTAAATTTCTGTTAAGAAACACTACCATAGAAAACAGCATCAAAACAGAGACAAAAGTAAGATCAGACACCGATTTTCCAAAAAGAGCTAAATCAATATCCTCTGGAATTGATTTAGACTCAGGTCCTGTCACTTTAAGACCTTCGTTTTCACCAGTACCCAGTTGGGAACTTCAAAGAGCACGATTTGACATACACCACACTGACTTAAAAAAAGAAGATAATATCAACTTATTGGCAAGTCACGTTAAATATCATATAGAAGACTTTTATTCCGATCACTTGAAAGTTTACACTGATGGTTCAATAATTGAAAGACAAGCAGGCTCAACGTTTTTAATACCTGCTCTCAAAATTGAGAAATCTTTCTATATAGGACTTTATAAATCTATCTTTACTGCAGAACTCGTTGCAATCTTAATGGCTTTGAATTGTATGATAAATCTTCCTAGGACAATTCCCCAGATACTTTTTTGCGTTGATTCAAAATCTGTACTTCAAGCTCTTGAATTATCAAAATTACAAACAAGATCTGAAATGATATTGGAAATTATTCGCTTGATTAATAGTTTATCCTTAAGAGGCACTGATATTACTTTCTGCTGGATACCATCTCATAGTTCTTTTCATTACAATGATATGGTTGATAGGGCTGCCAAACGGGGGGCAAAGAGCTCACCAGATTCAAATCATATACAACTTTCCCTCTATTGCATGAGTGTTATACCTTAGTGGATGCCTACGTATGGAAGCAGTTTCAAGATAAACAGAAAAAGTATGAAAAATGTTACATGAATTTTGAAATTAGCAAAACACCTAAGCGGTTCCCTCCAGCAGAAGTATACAATCCTTATGTATAGGTAGAAACTTGATGCATTCAAAACAAAATACACCAGGAATGTAGTGTGCCTGTGTGGAAAGAAGATAACACATAGTCATATTCTTTCATGCGTTCGGGTAAAACGACATATACCTACGTTATCAACGAAGACAGTTTCTGACATATTTGCCTCACCATCCTTAACATATGAAATTTTGTTAGCCTGTCAAAAAGTCCGATAGCGAAATTATCTTTAACGCGCCGTTACTTCTCATTTTCAGTATTATGTTAGCTAATTTTACTGTTTCAATCGTTAATTTTGATAACGTCAGTGTGATTTTTCTTTCTGTCTTGTTTTTCTGGTTCATTTCTTTTTCCTGAAGATTAACATTTCAAGTTTGTTGGTTTTTTTGTTTGTTGTTTTGTTTTTTGTTTTGTTTTTTTTTTTTTGTTTGTTTGTTTTTTTGTGTGTCTAAAATCACTTTAGTGAATAGACATTAAATCAAAGACCAACAAAACCACACACACACACACACACACACACACACACACACACACACACACACACACCCCATCGTATGCTTGCTTCCATACGTCCACAACAAGGAAATGCCAAAAAGAAAACTTCACTTTTTTTATCAGTGAATTTAAATTTTCTTTACTTTACGTCGAGATTGTCTCGTCTTTGTCTTTTTTTTTCCTTAATAACAGTTTGTGCGTGATTCTTTGATTTGACATAAAGTTATGGTGGAAACTCATGTCATCTTAAGCAATGCTGTTCATTTTTATCCCATTTTCTCTTCTAATAGTTTTCTTATGTCTGGCACAGTTTGTTAAGTAAGTAGAGACTGGTAAAGATTTATATCACTCCTTCATGAAAATCAACAATTGTTACAGAATGACAAAACAGAAGAAAGAAAACAGAAGGAAGGAGAGAAAAAAAAAGCACGAGAATTAAACATATCATCTTTAAGAATAAGCAAAAGTAAATATGTTCGTTCTAGTGAGTTTTTTTTCAACAACAATACTTCATTCGAAAACTGCAGCATTTTCTTGTTTACTGAAATCCTTGTATTCGAAAAAACAGATTATTTCTTTTTTCTTTACTAATCCTCATTGAAAACACACAGCATTATTCTTTTCTTGTTTTACTGTAAATTCCTTGCATTGAAAAACTAAAACAGCATTATTTTTTTCTTGTTACCTGTAAAAATCTTGCATTTGAAAAATAAACAGCATTAATTTCTTTCTGTTTTACCTGTAAAAAAAATACTCTTGCATTTGAAAAATTAAACAAGCATTATTTCTTTTCTTGTTTTACTGTAATTCTTGATTGAAATTAAACAGCATTATTTCTTTTCTTGTTACCTTAAAATCCTTGCTATTGAAAAACTACACAGCATTATTTCTTTTCTTGTTTTACCTGTAAAATTCCTTGCATTTGAAAAACTAACACATTATTTCTTTTCTTGTTTTACCTGTAAAATTCCTTGCATTGAAAAATAAACAGCATTATTTCTTTTCTTTTTTACCTGTAAAATTCCTTGCATTGAAAAATTAAACAGCATTATTTCTTTTCTTGTTTTACCTGTAAAATTCCTTGCATTTGAAAAATTAAACAGCATTATTTCTTTTCTTCTTTTACCTGTAAACATCCTTATATCTGAAAAACTAAACAGCATTATTTCTTTTTCTTTTCCATGTAAAGATCTTGCATCTGAAAAACTAAACAGCATTGTTCGTTTTCTCCTTTTACCTGGAAACACCCTTGCATTTGAAAAACTAAACAGCTTTATTCCTTTTCTTCTTTTACCTGTCTGATTGTACTTTCTTGGTGATGTAAAGAGATACATTTCACAGTCGTCGGCGAGCTGGAAGGTCTGAAGAGGAGAACTGCCATATAACGTGAGAAGTTTCTTCACACCATCTGTCCAGCTCTTCCTAGGTCTGGTTTTTGTTTTAAATTCGCACATCTTTTTATGTGCTTGTTGAATCAGCTGGTAGGGCTGTATTCTGGCGAGATGACCAATCTGATTGATTTAGTTCAGTTTTTACGTCGACACCCACCTTAGGTGATATAGCCGACGGTGATAACCATTCCAGGGAAGTGGGGGAAGGGGGACTTATCTAATCCTATACTGACACCACCTGAACAACAATGATGTTAAGATGGAACAATAAGAAGGCACCCTGGGATTCGAACCCACAACCATTAGCTGTGAATCCAACGCTCAACCGACTGAGCAAATGAGGCCCGCATGAACAGTTTACTCAATTCTCTGCTTATGAATATGACTATATTGGGCTCATCTCAGATGGCGCATTTCACAGGTCATAATGTTATGCTCCAGGAGCTTAGCCAGGATCCGGGATCTCTGAGCCTCAACAGTGTATCCAAACATCGACATCAAAGCTTGGACAACAACAACAACAAAAAACAGAAGCAACCCACTCTTGACTTCAAAATGGGTTTCAGCTACTCAGTCTTTTCCAAGCTCGAAGCGTGTTAATTTAACCAACACTCAATTTGCCAGAATGAAAACATACACGCAAGCCAACAGACAAGCATCTTTGACGTATGAATGTAATTTAATTTCAGTATTGGTTGGTTGTCTGCGTCTCCCATGACAACAGCTGTCTTACCTCGGTTTGCCCTGGACTTATGGAGGCAGGTGGAGAGAGTTGTTGAGGCTCTGCGCAAACAACAGTAACTTACATATGCGCGCGGCACCTAGCGCCAACAAGTGCCAGGTTGGACTTTATCGACCACGATAGTCGACCATATATATATATAGAAGAGACTTCTTGAATGTTATAAAGAACCAATACTGTTGTACGGATGTGAGGCGTGGACAGTCAACAAGCAAAGCCAGAACAAGATTGAGGCAGCCGAGATGTGGTTTCTAAGAAGAATGTTGAGAGTTCCATGGACAGCAAAGAAAACAAATGATGGAGGCAGACAAAAGTAGATCATTCATAAGGAAGATTAGGAAAAGGCAGGCAACATTTATAGGCCATTTCATGAGGAAGGGGGATTTGGAGCACCTGGTCACAACGGGAAAGCGGGAGGGAAAGAGAGCACCAGGTAGACCCAGGGAGAAAATGCTAGACGGACTTGAGGAGTGGCTGAAGACGAGGAGGGTGGAGGAGATGTTTGGGGCAACAGGAGATAGAGACAGATGGAGATCAATGATCGCCAACGCCATGCGGCAGGGCACCTGATGATGATGATGATGATATATATTGGTTGGTTGGTTGGTTGGTTGGTTAGTTTTATTGGTTGGTTGTTTGGTTGGTTGGTTGTTTGGTTGGTTGGTTTGGTTGGTTGTTGGTTGGTTGGTTGGTTGGTTGGTTGGTTGGTTGGTTGGTTGGTTGGTTGGTTGGTTGGTTTGGTTGGTTGGTTGGTTGGTTGGTTGGTTGGTTGGTTGGTTGGTTGGGAGGGTGGTTGGTTGGTTGGCTTGTTTGCTTGTTGCTTGCTTGTTGCTTGCTTGCTTGCTTGCTTGTGAGTGAGTGAGTGAGTGAGTGAGTGAGTGAGTGAGTGAGTGAGTGAGTGATCGATCGATCGATCGATTCATTCATTCATTCATTCATTCATTCATTCATTTATTCATTCATTCATTCATTCATTCTTTGTTTTGTACTGTGAAGGATTACAGTGACAAGATCTGGGTAGATGATCTATCCAGTGACATATGGCTTAATACATGTGCGTGTCACAAAATCGTTCCCTTCATGTTAACTTCAAGATAAAATTCTACACAAGATGTGACACTTTCAAGGTAAGTACTCGTTTGAATTTCAAATATCCCTGGCCTCCTACGCTGTGAGTATTTTCATGAATATGCACAGATTCTCCCTTTGATGTGAAAGAAAAGAAGGAACGTCAAAACTTATGAAATAAAGTACTCTCGAAAGGACATTGACAAATGTTTGATAGACTCAAGGGAAATTTAGAAAAGAGAGTGAGTGAGAGGTAGATAGCTAAATATGCAGACAGACAGACAGACAGAGGGCAAAGGGGGGGGGGAGGGTGAATGGACACATAAAATCCTACGAGAATGACAAAGAGGTGAAGGATCAAACATAGTGTGAATATCATCATCATCATCATCAGTGCCTTGCCACATGGCGTTGGCGATCATGGCCTTCC
>JAPXFY010000023.1:7141607-7146607 GCA_030674185.1 Monoplex corrugatus
CACATGGCGTGGGCGATCATGGCCTTCCATTTGTTTCTATCCCTTGTTGCCGCAAGCACATCTTCCGCCCTTTCTGTCTTCAGCCACTTTCCAAGTCCGTCCAATATTTTTCCCTGGGTCTACCTGGTGCTCTCTTTCCCTCCAGCATTCCTGTTGCCACCAGGTGCTCCAATTCCCCCTTCCTCATAAAATGGCCTATAAATGTTGCCTGTCTTTCCATAATCTTCCTTATCAATGATCTTCTTGTGTCTGCCTCCACCAAGACTGTCTCGTTTGTTTTCTTTGCTGTCCAGGGAACTCAACATTCTTCTTAGAAACCACATTTCAGCTGCCTCAATCTTGTTGTGCCTTTGCTTGTTGACTGTCCACGCCTCACAACCGTATAACATTATCGGTTCTAGATAACAGTCAAGAACTCATAACGATTCATACATAGGCCAATTGAACGTATTTACAATGCCAATCATTCTGACGGTATTACCATTTGCAGCCGGACAACCTGGGTGAAGATCTATGTTGCTTGCACACTATAGTGCATTCAGAAAGTCCAATAGCTCTTGAACCTTCCCCGTACCTACCCTCCCTGCAAGTACCTTACGAGTGTGTAGCAGACAATCATCCGTTGATATCCAGCCATAGACGTAGACTTATACAACAGGTCTATCGATACAGCGGTCGCTTAAGACTATGACCTAGAAGTCAACGAGTAGATGGAGATTTAGTAGTCTATCATCCATTATTGGAAGCCTACACACAATCGCTATCAGTTTTTAACGGAGCAGTTTCTGTGCTGTTGGCTCAACGATAGACTGACAAAAAAGGTCATTCATTCCTCATGTGCCCTGCCACATGGCGTTGGCCATCATGGCCCTCTACATGTATCTGTTCCTTGTTGTCACAAGCACATCTTCCACCCTCTCTGTCCTCAGCCACCCTGCAAATCCGTCCATTATTTTCTCCCTGGGTCTACCTGGTCTTCTCTTTCCCTCCAGCTTTCCTGTTGTGACCAGGTGCTCTAATTCCCCTGTCCTCATAAAATGGCTTGTAAATGTTGCTTGTCTTTACCTAATCTTTTTTATTAATGATCTTCTTGTGTCTGCCTCCATCAAGACTCGTTTGTTTTCTTTGCTGTCCATGAACTCTCAACATTCTTCTTAGAAACCACATTTCAGCAGGAGAAAATGTACAAGGAGATTATGGCCTCTAGGTATCTCATCAGCTGTAACGTTGGACGTTGAGGCCTCGACTTTTCTCCTCTGAAAATTGAACGTCTATTCCTTCGGAAGGGGACGAAAACCGACTCATGTTCCTTCTGGTCTGCCCACGCTAAAGATTCCGCGGCAGTTGAAAATCGTGAAGAGCAGGGAATTCGCCCGGCTGTCCTGGTTAAAACATTGGAGAGACAGTTTGATTTCCCAGGTCCTTCCCTTGAAGACCAATTAGCCTTCTTGCCTTTCTAAAGTCCTGGTCAAACAAAAGAACGTTGGGTGGCGCTGCACTGCGGCGACGTGCTCTCCAAGGGGAAACAGCCCGAGTTTCACACAGTGAATCCACTGTGACAAAAAAAAATGAATATGAATAGAATATGAATAAAGAACGAGTGGAAATAGACTGATACTTTTTTAAGGAATGTTCTGAGCTTACCACTTTATGCTTTGTGGCTGCGTCTATGCTAGCTGAATGGGTTGCGCAAACTGTGTTGGGTTTGAGAAATTCTACATGGGAGATAACTCCGTGACTCTCAAGAGTTATGTTACTTAGCTGATATTTAAAATTCTCCCTGCTTCCCTCTTATTTCCTTTGATACTTTTTTTTTAGATTACCGGGATCTAGATTGGACTTCTACAGCAGTTGAAAAACCATGATAGAGCAGGGCATTCACTAGCTGTCCTGGTGTAAAACATTGGAGAGATAGATTGATTTCCCATGTCTACCCTTGAAGACCAACTGCTGTCCTGTTATAAAACATTGGGGAGATACGTTGATTTCCCAGGTACTTCTCATGAAGGCAAACTACCCTTTTTGCCTTTCTAAAGTCTTGGTAAAAAAAAAGTTTGTTGGCGCTGCACTTCGGCGACGCGCTCTTCAAGGGGAGAACAGCCCAAGTTTCAAATAGCAAATCCACTGTGACAAAAAAATGAATATGAATAGAATATGAACAAAGGACGAGTGGAAATAGACTGATACTTTTTTTTTAGATTACCAGGATCTAGATTGGACTTCTACAGCAGTTGAAAAACCATGATAGAGCAGGGCATTCGCCTAGCTGTCCTTGTATATCGGAAATAGCTGGCAGAATCGGCCAAGCCAAAACAGCCTTCAAGAAGATGACAAGCATTCTTACCAACAAATGCCTATCAATTAACATCAGGAAGAGAGTTCTTGAATGTTATATAGAACCAGTACTGTTGTACGGATGTGAGGCGTGGACAGTCAGCAAGCAAAGCCAAAACAAGATTGAGGCAGACAGACAAACAGACAGACACAGAGACAGAAAGACAGACAGACAAACAGACAGACAGAGAGAGACAAAGACAAAGACAAAGAGAACGCGAGAGAGAGAATGACGATGACGATGATGATGGCGATGACACATTAATATCCAACGGTAGAAATTATTCACTAACAGCTATTTTTCAAAATTTGCCGTGGTGGGCTAATTTGCATACCTGCGAGCAATTGCAAGATGGCATTGACAAAACACCAAAAAAGGACATCTTGATAGTGCAAGGCGACTGGAACGCCAAAGTAGGAAAAGACTCGGTGAAGGACTGGCATGGCACATCCGGAGAATACTGCAATACAGAGACCAACGACAGAGGCCTTCGACTCTTGGAATTTGCCAGCTACAACAACTTATTGCTGGCTAACACCTTCGGTCCTCACAAGACATCAAGAAGATGGACCTGGCACAGCCCAAATGGAGAATGTCACAACCAGATTGACTACATCATGGTGAGAAAACGCTTCCGGTCCTGCATTAACATCGCCAGAACCAGAAGCTTTTCAGGGGCTGACGTTGGAAGCGATCACGAGCTTGTAATGATGACATTCCGAGTACACCTTAAAAAGGTTGCCAAACAAGCAGGAACAAGATTGCGATTCGACCTGGAGAAATTGAAGGATGCGAACATTCAAGAAGCTTTTGAGGCAATGATAGGCGGAAAATTCGCTCCACTGACCATCTTGGGAGACGAAGAAAATGTTGAGCAACTCACTGACACCTTCTCCATGGCCCTCACAGAAACAGCCACAGAAATTATAGGCAAACATCGCCCGAAGAAGAAACCGTGGGTCACAAATGCCATCCTGGACTTGTGCGATGAAAGGAGGAGCTTGAAGCCAGAAAGAAACAACTCACAGGAAGGAAAAGAAAAATATAGAGAAGTAAACAAGAAGATAAGGGGTGCCATGAGGAAAGCCAAGGAAAAATGGATAGAAGATCAGTGCGGAAACATTGATGCACACTTGGAAAGAAACAACACAAAACAGGCTTACCAGCTGGTGAAAGACCTCACAACCACAAAACAAGGGAGAGTAAGCACAATCCAAGATAAGTCAGGAGAATGCCTCACAGAAGAACAAGAAATCCTCACACGTTGGACAGAGTATTGCTCTGACCTGTATAATTACAACACACAGGGTGATACTGCAGTGCTAAACGGACCGCAGTCGACCAATCATGACGACCCACCAATCCTCCGAGCAGAAGTAGAAGCAGCTGTGAAATCCCTTAAGAAAGGAAAATCTCCAGGCGTGGACAACATACCATCCGAGCTTGTTCAGGCTGGAGGAGAGGCCATGATTGATGCCCTTCTCATCATTTGCAACAAAATCTGGCGCAGTGGAGAATGGCCAACCCAGTGGACAAAATCCCTTATAATTACACTGCCAAAGAAGGGTAACCTGCAAATGTGCAAAAATTACCGCACAATCAGCCTAATCTGCCATCCCAGCAAAGTCATGCTTAAAATCTTGCTGAACAGGCTGAAACCTCAAGCAGAAAAGATCATCGCAGAGGAACAAGCAGGTTTTAGAGCAGGAAGAAGCACCACTGAACAGATATTCAATCTGAGAATTCTTATGGAGAAATACCTGCAACACCAACAAGACCTATACCACGTCTTCATTGACTTCAAGAAGGCTTTCGACCGAGTGTGGCATGAAGCACTTTGGACCACCATGCACAAATACAACATCAGTGCCAACCTTGTAAATGTCATCAAGAGTCTGTACGACAAAGCCAACAGCGCAGTATTCTTCAACGGAAACACGGGAAACTGGTTCCGGACATCAGTCGGAGTGAGACAGGGATGTCTCCTCTCTCCAGTACTTTTCAACATATTTCTGGAGAGGATAATGAGCGACGCTTTAGAAAAACACAAGGGAACAGTCAGCATTGCCGGCAGAACAATTACCAACCTACGATTTGCCGTCGACATTGACGGACTAGCAGGCACAGAAGAAGAACTTGTGAACCTGATAAATCTGCTGAATATATCATCTTCAGCCTACGGCATGGAAATTAGTGCAGAAAAAACAAAGATAATGACAAACAATGCAGATGGCTTCAATGCGGAAATCAAAATCAACAACAAAATAATTGAACCAGTCACCAACTTCAAATATCTGGGGTCCATAGTTACAGATGAAGGTTCAAGAAAAGAAGTCCTTGCAAGAATAGCGCAAGCAACATCAGCACTGACGAAGCTGAAGAACATATGGAGGCAAAAAGACATCACCAGCAAACACAAGATCAGATTGATGCGGACACTCGTGATCTCCACATTCATGTATGCCTGCGAGTCATGGACTCTCACAGCTGACCTCCAGAGGAAAATCCAAGCCTTCGAGATGAGATGCTGCCGAAAGATCTTCGGCATCTCCTACAAAGACCACATAACAAATGAGGAAGTCCGGAACCGTGTCCACGTAGCCATAGGACGTCACGACGACCTCCTTACCATCGTTAAGAAACGGAAGCTGAAGTGGTACGGCCA
>JAPXFY010000023.1:7151607-7159107 GCA_030674185.1 Monoplex corrugatus
TCTCTCTCTCTCTCTCTCTCTCTCCACGTACATAGACAGGCAGACTGACAGACAGGCAGACAGAGTGAGAGAAAGAGAGGGGGGAAGAGAGATAAAGAGAGACAGACAGATACAGAAACAGAGAGACACAAAGAGAGACAGAGAGAGTGAACAAATGAGTGAGCAGATTTTATTCCTACAGATAAAAAAAAAAAACAAAGGACATTCTAACGTTTTACGTCTAGTTTTCAGTTATTGAAGCATTCAATAAAGCACGCAGTAAACAAACACATGAAGCATTCACACACAAAAATCATTGATGTGTGTTTTGTAACACTGCATAAAGCAAGCGAATGATCGACAAAGAGACAGACTGACACACAGAAATGAGGAAAAGGATTTGGTGTTGGTAGCTATTAACCAGAGGCAGATCACGAATGGTTCCCCAGTCTTCTGGCCAGTTTTAACCCTTTAACTCCGTACCCTATCCACCAACTGCAAAAACTTAACTCTTTGACTCCCTCACCCTATCCACCAGCTTCCTTCAGGAAGCTGGTGGATAGGGTGGAGGAGTCAAAGGGTTAAGTTTTTGCTTTGCTAGCATTGTTGACAATTCAAGATGCTGGTAGGTAGGGTGTGGGAATCAAAGGGTTAACTACTATACTTGAAGAGCTCAGTACTCTCAGTACCAAAAAATGTTTACACATAAAAAAAAACTATTCACATCATTTTAAAGAAGTAACATCAGATCAAATTTTGTTGGTTGAAATTTTCAGAATCATTGGTTCACAGTCCTGTTAATGCATTTTTCTACTCTCCCACCTACTTCTGTCTCTTACTCTATCGTCCCTCTGCCTCCCCTCCCCCCCCCCACACACACACACACAACCAGCCCAACTTTTATCCCCCAACCCCTTTTTCCCCGTCTTGAATCACTCATGCAAAATAACAGCAAACTGCACAACCTTGAGACAGGTTGATAAGTTTAAATATCTGGGAACAAATCATTCCACCAGACGGCAGATGCACATCAGAAATAGCCAGTAGAATCGGCCAAGCCAAAACAGCATCCAAGAAGATGAAAAGCATTCTTACCAACAAATGCCTATCAATTAACATCAGGAAGAGAGTTCTTGAATGTTGTATAGAACCCATAATGTTATACGGTTGTGAGGTATGGACAGTCAACAAGCAAAATCAGAATAAGATTGAGGCAGCCAAGATGTGGTTTCTACGAAGAATGTGGAGAGTTCCATAGACAGCAAAGAAAACAAACAAGACAGTCTTGATGGAGGCAGACACAACAAGATCATTCATAGGAAGATTAGGAAAAGACAGGCAACATTTAGAGGCCATTTATGAGGAAAGGGGAATTAGAGCATCTGGTCACAACAGGAAAGCTGGAGGGAAAGAGATCACCAGGTAGATCCAGGGAAAAATATTGGACGGACTTGGAGAGTGGCTGAAGACAGAGAAGGTGGAGGATGTGCTTGCACCAACAAAGGATAGATACATATAGACGGACATGATCGCCAACGCCATGTGGCAAGGCACTTGATGATGATGAATATCACTCATATTGAAAAGGCGTTAAATCAAAGAACGAACGAAAGCCAACAGGCCAATGGGATTACTGTACCAGTTCTCCAGTTATGCAACAGTAGCTAACAGCAAGCCCTACGTTGTGCCTCCTCGTGGCGACATGTGGTAATTGAGCACCTCACGGACTCAGGCCAAACCTCAAGGGACTCGGAGGAGGTCTGGCCCCCAGACGTGCAGCATGCCGGTCCACCGGCGTGTGGATATGCCCTGGTGCCCACGAACCAGACCTCCAGCTATGGGTAAATAGCACCGCTGCCTTGTGGTTATCTTGGCAGAGAATAAGGATAAGGGAGTAAACCCTGACAGAAAATCACCCCTACTGCATTGTAGGTTGTCGTTGGAACGACAAAAGCTGGCGGAGAGTCTGTGAACAAACCGATGGAAGGCAACGGGAAAACCATCATCGTATTTTTTCAAGAAAAATCATGGCCAGCCCACAAGAAAAATGAGGATAACGACGTAAATAGGGGCTCCTATGGAGCACCTTCGTCCGGTAGGGACCGTCATGCGGCACAGGTGGCACCAGACCGTCAGCGAGCCAAAAAGCGATCAAACTATAGGAAGAAATAACAGAAAGCGAAAGAACAAGAAAGAAACAAAGAGAGTGACAGAAAAGAGGAAAATCCCCAGCACAGAATTTCCAGAAGCTGGGGATACTATTTATACTGAAAGAGCCCCCGGCATCCCCATGGGAGACGCCAGAAGTCTAAGATAATGTTGGCCAAAACATACATGTAGCTTCAGAAAGACGAAAGCTGAAGTGCTTTGCAGGCTGCAGCAAACTGGTCAGTGATGCACTGGGTGTCTTTACACAATTCAGTTTCACTTGCAGTTTCTCAAGATGATGTCTCCGCGTTCGGAATGAATTCAATATGCACTTACATCACAGGTGCCATGTGATCCAGAATGATCACGGCACAAGCCTGAAGCTTGCACATAAACCCACGAGCTGGCCAGGTCCTGAGGTCCTACCTAGATAGTGCCATAACCCTGGGGCCGTAGGGGAGTGAGGTGGCAGAGGCCTCAACTTTTTCCGGGGCCAGCACCACGAGGGCAGCGCCCTTCCCCTCTTTTTGATTGAAATTCATAGTCAGATTCACTTCTTTTTTACCAAGACTTCAGAAAGGCAAGAAGGCTAATTGGTCTTCAAGGGGTGGGACCTGGGAAATCAATCTATCTCTCAAATGTTTTTTACCAAGGAAGCCGGGCAATGCCCTGCTCCTTACGATTTTCAACTGCCGTGGAATCTTAAACGTCTGCAGCCAAAAGGCACACGGGTCCGATTCGTGTTTCGTCCCTTTCCGAAGGACTAGACGTTCAGTTCGATTTTCCAGTCAAACTGAAGAGAAAAGTGAGACTCACGGGAGCGAACCCTAGAACCTCGAATATAGTTATTGGCAGGTGAACGTATTAACCATTTTGCCACTCTTCCTTACACAAGTACATAGCCAGTGCCAAGATATCATCTGCGAAGAGAAATTCCTGCAGGATGGTTTTGAGCACCTTGGTTTTTGGCTTGGAATCTCCGCCGGTTGAAAAGTTTTCCATCTGAGCGGATCTTGATGTACACACCGCTGTCAAAGTCGTAGAATGCATCAACCTGCATTTCGGCAAAGAGGATGAAGAAAAGTATCGATGCTAGAACACAGCCCTGTTGTATTCCCTTCTGCACTGGGAAGGGTTCGAATGCTGGCCAACATGCCACTGTGGAAGAAAACATTCAGAGAGACAAGCTTCATGTTGATACACACAGTGCAACTTGATGACAGAAATCATGGTCATAAACACGTATAATTAATTACATAACTAATCAAAGAACATATCTGGAATATGATGTAGCTATGAAATAAGAGGGAAGCAAGGAGAAATTTAAATATTAACTAAGTAACATAACTCTTGAGAGTCACGGAGTTATCTCCCATGTAGAATTTCTCAAATCCAACACAGTCTGCGCTACCCATTCAGCCAACATATTCAATCAGCTGGCTGAATGGGTAGCGCAAACTGTGTTGGATTTGAGAAATTCTACATGGGAGATAACTCCGTGACTCTCAAGAGTTATGTTACTTAGTTGATGTAGCTATGATTATGCAGTTTCTCATCCTAACCCTTTGACTCCTGCACCCTGTCCATCAGCATCCTGCTTGGTCAACCATGCTGGCAAAGCAAAAATTTAACCCTTTGATTCCCTCACCTATCCACCAGCTTCATGTAGGAAGCTGGTGCATAGGGTGAGGGAGTCAAAGGGTTAAGATTTTGCAGTTGGTCGATAAGGTGCGGGGAGTCAGAGGGTTAAATGCTCTATGTATAAAATGATATACAGACTTCTCGCAGTTTCATTATTTTACTAAACATAAAGATGGGGGTGGGGGGTGGGGTGGGGAACTAAGTCTGAATGTGTTCGGGGTTTGAAAATACTAAAAAACAATATGATGTTTTAATAAAAAAAAAATTCATTAAGTTCTAATAAAAAAAAAATTCACAGAATGAACAAAAAAGAGCAAAATCATTTTCGTCTTCTGTAAATTCTGTACACAATTGCCATATCAAAATTCTGTCAGTTTGGGAATGACAGACAGAGCAGACAGAAAGAGAGACAGACAAACACAGAAACAGACAGACAAAAACACAGACTGACAAACACACTGACACCCACAGACAGGGAAAGAGAAAGCGACAGCAGACAGGTTTTATTGCCGGAGTTAAATTAAGGAGAGCGGTCTTTCAGGCTGCATGAACAGGGGACAGAACAAACAGTAAAGTCGCCGAGAATCGACGTGATTACTGCCCCTGCCACCACGCCGTTAACCTCTCAGCTGTGGCACAGTCCTCCAATGGCTCCACCGATTACGACCTGCTTTTCCTCCCCCCCCCCCCCCCTCCCCTGCCTTGTGTGTGTGTGTGTGTGTGTGTGTGTGTGTGTGTGTGTGTGTGTGTGTGTGTGTTGTGTGTGTGTGTGTGTGTGTGTTGTGTGTGTGTGTGTGTGTGTGTGTGTGTGTGGCGTCTGTGTTTGTGTGTGTGTGTGTGATGTGTGTGTGTGTGTGTGTGTGTGTGTGGTGTTATATGTGTGGTGTGTGTGTGTGGCGTGTTGTGTCTGTGTGTGTGTGTGTTGTGTGTGTCTGTGTGTGTGTGGTGTGTCTGTGTCTGTGTCTGTGTGTCTGTGTCTGTGTGTGTGTTGTGTGTGGTGTGTGTCTGTGTGGTGTGTGTGTGTGTGTGTGTCTGTCTGTATGTGTGTTGTGTGTGGTGTGTTCTGTGTGTGTGTGTGTGTTGTGTGTTGTGTGTGTGTGTGTATGTGTTGGTGTGTGTTTGTGTGTGTGTGTTTGTGTGTGTGTGTTGTGTGTGTGTGTGTGTGTATGTGTTGTGTGTGTGTGTTCTGTGTGTGTGTGTGTGTGGTGTTGTATCGTGTGTGTGTGTCTGTGTGTTGTGTATGTGTGTGTGGTATGTGTTGTGTGTGTGTTGTGTGTGGTGTGTACTTGTGTGTTGTGTTGTGTGTGTGTGTGTGTATGTGTGTTGTGTGTGTGTGTGTGTGTGTGTGTGTGGTGTTTGAGTTGTGTGCGTGTATGTGTGTTTGTGTGTGTGTGTGTGTGTGTGTGTGTGTGGTGTGTGTGTGTTGTTGTGTGTGGTTGTGTGTGTGTGTGTGTGTGTGTGTGTGTTGTGTTGTGGTTGTGTGTGTGTGTGTGTGTGTGTGTGTGTGTGTGTGTGTGTGTGTGTGTGTGTGTGTGTGTGTGTGTGTGTGTGTGTGTGTGTGTGTGGTGTGATGGTCGTTGGTTAAATGTCTATTCACTTGAGTGATTTTAGACAAAAAAATCAATCAATAACTAAAGAGACAAATAAATAAAAAAATAAAACAAAATGAAATAAAACGAAAAAGATATTTGTAGATATAACGATAATAATAATATTGATAACATGATGTGTGTGTGCGTGTGTGTGTATGTGCAGCGTATGTGTGGTGTGTGTGGTATGTGCGTAGTGTGTGTGTGCGTGTTTGTATGTGTGGCGCGTGTTTGTCTGTGTGTGTGCGTGTGCGTGTGCGCGCGCCCGTGTGTGTATATGTGCACGTGTGTGTGTGTGTGTGGCGCGCGTGTGTGTGCGTGTATGTGTGTGCATATGTCTGTGTATGTGTGCGTGTGTGCGCACCTGCGCGCGCATGTGTGTGTGCGCGCACGTGTGTGTGTGTGTCCGTGTGTGCGTAAGCGTGTGCGTATGTGTGTATGGTGTGCATGCTGTGTGTATATATATATATGTGCGCGCGCGCGCGTGTGTGTGTGTGACATGTGTGAATGTGTGTGTGTGTGTGCGTGTATGTATGTGTGTGTGTGAGTGAGTGTGTCTGAGGTGTGTGTGTGTGTGTATCTGAGGGTGTGTGTGTGTGTGTGTGTGCGTGTGTGTGTATGTGTGTGTATGTGTGTGTGCGTGTATGTATGTGTGTGTGAGTGAGTGTGTCTGAGGGTATGTGTGTGTGTGTGTGTGTGTTCTGAGTGTGTGTGTGGTGTGTGTGTGTGTGTGTGTGTGTGTGTGTGTGTGTGTGTGTGTGTGTGTGTGTGTGTGTGGTGTGTGTGTGTGTGGTCGTGTGTGTGTGGACACCTCCAGCTTCAGAATGGGCTGACCATTCCCTATCCAACAGCTTGCAGATGGCGGATGACAGATGGGCGACAGATACGAAAGGTTAGCTGGAAATGAGGCAGACTTGTATGTACAAATGAGCAGTCCCAGACAGACGTTAGATGATATCTATCAGGATACACTGGGCTGGCACTTGGCGAGGCATCACCAAGAAAATACCTTATATGTCATTTGACTGAGCCATCAGACGGATACCCTCCTCCTCCGTGCCCGGGTTGTTTTTTTTTATTATTATAAATAGTATCCCCCACCTTCTGGAAATTCTGGGCGAGAAGTTTCCTTTATTTTTCTGTCACTCTCTTTGTTTCTGTCTTCTTAATTTGCTTTTTTGTCATTTCTTCCTGTCGTTTGCTGGTCCATTCACCTGTATGTGTTCGATAAAGTCTTACGTACTTTATTTTCTTAGGATTGATAATTGGGTACATGTGTTAAGTGCATTTTTGGTTCTAGGGAGGTGAGATATGCGGAAGCAATCTTAGGTAATTTAGGACCGTTTTTGATACGTTTTGATGTCTTGACTTATATTTAAATTTGTATTGAGGAATTTTTTCTATATCCCCTGTGTGATAAATTGAATGGAGTGGTCTACGCTAGGGGCATCTCCTTACATTATTTGCGCAAATGTCATTGTTATACGTTCTTAACTTTCTTTTCCTTTTTTAATAATAATAATAATAATAATTACAATATTTATATAGCGCAAAATCTTGATAAAATCAAATCTAAGCGCTGAAGCAGACAACACACGCACGCACGCACGCAAGCACGCACGCAACCACACACACGCACGCACGCACACACACACACACACACACACACCACACACACACACGCATGGCTATAAATGGGGAGAAAGAATAAAAGCAATAAAAGCAAGAATAAAAGCAATGGAAAATTATAGAGAGCATAGCATATACAATTATATATTATAACCGTGTGATGCATAGCATATACAATTATATATTATAACCGTGTGATTCCCCTCCGAGCGGAGACAGGTGCAGAGGGGGGGGGGTTGAGTGAGGTTAGGATTTTATGCGGAGGAGAAAAGGTGAGTTTTGAGAGCGGACTTGAAGGAGACAAAAGTAGGTTGCTGACGGACTGAGAGAGGAAGTTTGTTCCAGGAGAGTGGAAGTATTGTGTATGTTGTTAAATGGTTCGTTATGTTTTTTCAACGCTATTCTCATAATTATGTGGTTTTAGACGATGTTAAATGGTTATAGCCTGGATAAGGCTCTACACAATCGGCTGGGCTTTAAACAAGAATAATAATAATAACAATTATGCGGATGA
>JAPXFY010000023.1:7169107-7179107 GCA_030674185.1 Monoplex corrugatus
CAAAACTGCACAACTATTCAATTTCAATTTCAATTTCAATTTCAATTTCATTTTCTCAATATGACGTCTCCGCGCTTCGGAATGAATTCCATATGCACTAACGTCACAGGTGCCATGTGATGGATAAGGTCGAGAATTAGAATGATCATGGCACAAGCCTCCAGCCTGCACATAAACCCACGAGCTGGCCAGGTCCTGGGGTCCTACTTAGATAGGTCCATAACCCTGGGGTCGTAGGCGAGTGAGGTGGCAGAGACCTCAACTTGCGCTAGCACCACGAGGGCGGCGCCCATCCGCTCTCCGTCGATTCAAATTCATATTCACAATTTTTTTTACCAAGACCTAAGAAAGACAAGAAAGCTCATTGGTCTTCAATTGGTCTGTGGGACCTGGGAAATCAACCTATCTCACCAATGTTTTGTGGTCTTTGTTTTTGTTTTGTTTTGTTTTGTTTTGTTTTGTTTTTTACCAGGGCAGCCGGCAATGCCTGCTCTTTACGATTTTCAACTGCCGTGGAATCTTCAGCGTGCGCAGCCAGAAGCACATGGGTCCGTCTCGTTTTTTGTCCCCCTCCGAAGGTCTAGACGTTCAATTTGATTTTCAGGTCAAACTGAAGAGAAAAGTCGAGGCCTCTACGGGGAACGAACCCTGGGACCTCGAGTTTAGTTATTGACAGGCGAACGTCTGAACCATTCTGCCACCCTTCTCTCACAATTGTTAAAATCACCGTGTAGTCCGGGACACTCTCAGTGGACAAAGAAGCTCTGGAACAGCACCTCAAGAAAACATATTCCGACCCACAAAGCGAGGCACCGCTTGAAATCCAGGATCTGGTTCGGCCCGCAATGCCAGAGAAAATGTTTAATAACAAGCCACCAACACTGGATGAAGTAAAGAAAGTGATGGAGAAAGCCAGAGGCAAATTAGCACCTGGATCTAAGAGAAATGTATGCAAATGTATGTACACATACATAAATATGTATACATATATAAATACATGAATATACACATATATATATATATATATGTAATATATATATATATAAGTGTGTGTATATATGAAATGTATGTATGTATACAAACAGATATATATACATATCTATATATAAACATATAAATGTATATAAATATATAAGTATATAAAAAAAAACTATATATATGTATATGTAAATATATACAAATAAACAGACTCAGATATATGTATACATGTATATATGTGTATGTCTTTACAAATTCAGTGGGTAAAGTAGGAACGATGGGTGTGGAAAGTGACAAGCAGGGAAAGAAGTAGGTACTGGAGAACGGAAAAGCAAGGGCAGGACTTGGACAAAATGGAAAGGGGATGGAGTAAGTTGGGAGATAGTTAGGGTAATGGGACAGACTTGGAATGGGACAAATAAGTGGAGTCGGTAGGGGGATAGAACTAACAGGGGATAAGACAAACAAGGGAGTGGAGTAAGTAGGGGATGGGACAATCAAGGGAGTGGAGTAGGGAAGTGATGGACAAGGCAGTGGATAGGTAAGGAGATGGGACATACAGGGGATAAGGAAGACAAGGTAGGGGAAGGGACAGACAGGGGATAGGACAGATAAGGAAGGGATAGGACGGACAGGGGATAGGACAGACAAGGTAGGGGAAGGGACAGACAAGGGATAGGACAGACAGGGGATGGGACAGACAAGGGACAGGGTAGACAAGGCAGTGGAGTAAGTAGGGGGACAAGGCAGCGAGACATACAACGCAGTGGTGTAAGCAGAGGAGTGGACAGACAGGGATAGGACAGACAAAGGAGTAATTAGGTGGAGGGTAGGACAAACAGGGGATAAGACTGACAAGGCAGTGGAGTAAATTGGGGATAGGACAGACAGGGGGTGGAGTAGACACTGGGAAGGGATGGAGGGGATGAGACAGACAGAAGGGATGGAGTAGGGGATGGATGGGACAGTAAGGGTGTGTAGGTATGGGAATGGGAAAGACTGGGGGTGGAGTAGGTAGAGGTGTAAGGATACATATATATATACACATATATATATATATATATATATATATATATATATATATATATATATATATATATATATATATATATATATAAAGTGCCAAATTTGATCAGGAGTGGGGTGGTTTACAAACTGACATGTCCACACTGTAAGGCGTGCTATGTTGGACACTGTCCGACATTTACAAATCCGTTTCCGTGAGCACATCAACAACACTGGGCCTGTAAAAAAGCATCTCGCACAATGTAAGTTACAATGGGGTCAGAAGATGTTGAGATTTTGGCTTCAACCACAAGGGGCGAGGATTATCGCATGACTCTGGAGGCACTGTGGATCAGAGATATCGACCCGGGGATAAACGTAAAAGATGAGAATAGGCGTAGGGAACTGACCATTAAGTTGTAGTATGGCTTTTCCTTGACCGCTTCTGCTTGTCCCCATTTCATGTTTACTGTTTCCTTAACAAAAGGTGTTTTGTTTCTATTTTCAGAATATTGATATGATCCTGATGATGCCATTTATTGGCGAAAATTACACATTGCAGTGATAATTCGAGAAATCATCGTTGGCTCACACCAGCATGTATATTATATATATATATATATATATTGTATAGTTTTCTGCATTTTCATGCTCTATAACCACTTTTACAACCATGTTCCTAACTACAATTAAGTCATATTTGATCGATAAGTATCATGTGTGGTAAGTGCTACTATCTGGCCGCTGAAAGCTGCCCGATCGCCCCATTTTGGTGATTCAAGTACGCTTTTCTTAAACTTATTTTTCTTTTTGTTGTTTTGGATGGATGGACAATTAAGTAAACAAGGGAAGTATAGAATTTCAGCTGATTTGGTTGATATTTAATGCTTGTTGCTAAGGAATTTCTGACCATACCCTTTCAATTCAGGCCTATTCTCTTCAACGCTGTTGACCCCTGTCATCTTTGAAAGCCCATAACGTTTTTGTTTTCCTAGCCTGAAACTCAACTTTAGTACCGTTTGAAAGCTGAGATTCTAAACTTTATAGCGATACCATAACCTGAAAATGCCTAAACTGAGACTTATTGTGCCTTTTGTGAGAATGGGTCACATATATACACACACAAATATGCAATTCACACTGTTTCACTGTCTATTTTACTGCAAAATGCTACGTTCTTTTTTACCAAAAATGTTTACACAAGAAAATTATTCTGAAACTCATTTTAAAGAAGTAACTTCCGATCAATTTTTGTCAGTTAAAATTTCAGAATCGTTGGTTCACAGTCCTGTTAATGCATTACTTTAAGTTTATGAAGTTTGTACTTTAGAGTTAAATTTTCCATACACATTGTTGATGTTAAATGTTAGTGTTAAGTTCTTGTTCCATTTTTCTATTTTCCCACCTACTTATGTCTATAACTCTGTCTCCTCTATGCCCCAAAACCAACCCGCCCATCTCTCATCTCACATACTTTTTTTTTTCGTCTAATATCACTCATAGTGAAAAGACGTTAAATCAAAGAACGAACGAAATATGCATACATATGGGACATACAAGAATAGAAGAGTAAGGGGGATGGAGTGGACAGGTGAATGTGACAGACAGGGAATGGCATAGTTAGGGGGATGGGACAGACAGAGGGATGGGAGATATGGCATACAGGGTATGGAGTAGGTAGAGGAGGGGACTGTGATTGATGATGGAGTAGATAGGGGAATCGAGTAGGCAGGGGAGGGGACTGTGATTGATGATGGAGTAGATAGGGGAATCGAGTAGGTAGGGGAGGGGACTGTGATTGATGATGGAGTAGATAGGGGAATCGAGTAGGCAGTGGAGGGGACTGTGATTGATGATGGAGTAGATAGGGGAATCGAGTAGGTAGGGGAAGGGGACTGTGATTGATGATGGAGTAGATAGGGGAATCGAGTAGGTAGGGGAGGGGGACTGTGATTGATGATGGAGTAGATAGGGGAATCGAGTAGGCAGGGGAGGGGGACTGTGATTGATGATGGAGTAGATAAGGGAATCGAGTAGGCAGGGGAGGGGACTGTGATTGATGATGGAGTAGATAGGGGAATCGAGTAGGCAGGGGAGGGGGACTGTGATTGATGATGGAGTAGATAGGGGAATCGAGTAGGCAGGGAGGGGGACTGTGATTGATGATGGAGTAGATAGGGGAATCGAGTAGGCAGGGGAGGGGGACTGTGATTGATGATGGAGTAGATAGGGGAATCGAGTAGGCAGGGAGGGGACTGTGATTGATGATGGAGTAGATAGGGGAATCGAGTAGGCAGGGGAGGGGGACTGTGATTGATGATGGAGTAGATAGGGGAATCGAGTAGGCAGGGGAGGGGACTGTGATTGATGATGGAGTAGATAGGGGAATCGAGTAGGCAGTGGAGGGGACTGTGATTGATGATGGAGTAGATAGGGGAATCGAGTAGGCAGGGGAGGGGACTGTGATTGATGATGGAGTAGATAGGGGAATCGAGTAGGCAGGGGAGGGGACTGTGATTGATGATGGAGTAGATAGGGGAATCGAGTAGGCAGGGGAGGGGACTGTGATTGATGATGGAGTAGATAGGGGAATCGAGTAGGCAGGGGAGGGGACTGTGATTGATGATGGAGTAGATAGGGGAATCGAGTAGGCAGGGGAGGGGGACTGTGATTGATGATGGAGTAGATAGGGGAATCGAGTAGGCAGGGGAGGGGGACTGTGATTGATGATGGAGTAGATAGGGGAATCGAGTAGGCAGGGGAGGGGACTGTGATTGATGATGGAGTAGATAGGGGAATCGAGTAGGCAGTGGAGGGGACTGTGATTGATGATGGAGTAGATAGGGGAATCGAGTAGGCAGGGGAGGGGGACTGTGATTGATGATGGAGTAGATAGGGGAATCGAGTAGGCAGGGGAGGGGACTGTGATTGATGATGGAGTAGATAGGGGAATCGAGTAGGCAGGGGAGGGGGACTGTGATTGATGATGGAGTAGATAGGGGAATCGAGTAGGCAGTGGAGGGGGCTGTGATTGATGATGGAGTAGATAGTGGAATCGAGTAGGCAGTGGAGGGGACTGTGATTGATGATGGAGTAGATAGGGGAATCAGACAGACGGAGGATGGACTAGATAGGGGAATGTATGTGTGTATCCACATGTGTGTGTGTGTGTATGTATGTGTGTGTGTGTGTACGTGTATGTGTGTGTATGTGCTCGTGTATGTGTGTGCATATGTGTATTTCCACGTGTGCGTATGCATGTGTATGTATGTGTGTGTATGTGTGTGTAAGTGTTTATATATGTCTGTGTGTGTGTGTGTGTGTGTGTGTGTGTGTGTGTGTGTGTGTGTGTGTGTGTGTGTCTGTGTGTGAGAGAGACACTTTAATGTACGTTTGACTCTGTGTGTGTGTGTGTGTGTGTGTGTGTGTGTGTGTGTGTGTGTGTGTGTGTGTGTGTGTGTGTGTGTGTGTGTGTGTGCGCGGTGTGTGTGTGTGTGTGTGTGTCTGTCTGTCTGTCGGTCTGTCTGTCTGTCTGTCTGTGTTCCAAATATCAATCTTTCTTTTGTTTCAAGCCACACGACGGTATCTATGTAATAAACTTGATCAAAGAGACATTGACCTTTCTGTTCCACCAGCAAATGACTGTTGACGAGAGTCATCACCGGACGGTATTAGAGTCTCAGTGTAAAGGCGAAATGGGTACTTTGATGAACGGTGCTTTATCATTTTGTATGTCTGATAGTCTCGTGATTTTACCGCCAATTCAACAAGTACAAGAAGAATGTATTATGTTCTTCAGCAAATTGACTATATATCTTTCCTTCTAATCTTCATCCAAACGAAGTAGTGATTTTATAAAGTCTTCGCCCCTCCAAGCAGTCCTATAATCTGTCTCGTAAGAATCGTTCGTTGACATTATGTCTTTTCTTTATTTTTTTTTTTTTTTTCTTTCCTTTTCCTTTCGTTTTCTTTCGTTTTCTTGTCCTTTCCTTGTTCTTGTCCCTGGTCCCTTGTCCCTTTTCCTTTTCCTTTTCCTTTTCCTTTTCCTTTTCCTTTTCCTTTCTTTTTCTTTTTCCTTTTCCTTTTCCTTTTCCTTTTCCTTTCTTTTTCTTTTTCCTTTTCCTTTTCCTTTTCCTTTCTTTTTCTTTTTCCTTTTCCTTTTCCTTTTCCTTTTCCTTTTCCTTTCTTTTTCTTTTTCTTTTTCCTTTTCCTTTTCCTTTTCCTTTCTTTTTCTTTTTCCTTTTCCTTTTCCTTTTCCTTTCTTTTTCTTTTTCCTTTTCCTTTTCCTTTTCCTTTTTTCTTTTCTTTTCCTTTTCCTTTTCCTTTTCTCTTTTCCTTTTCCTTTTTCCTTTTCCTTTTCCTTTCTTTCTTCCTTTCCTTTCTTTTTCCTTTTCTTTCTTTTTCTTTTCTTTTCTTTTCTTTTCTTTTCTTTTTCTTTCTTTTTCTTTTTCTTTTCTTTTTCTTTTTTCTTTTCTTTTTCTTTTCTTTTTCTTTCTTTTCTTCTTTCTTTCTTTTTTTTTTCTTTTCTTTTCTTTTCTTTTTCTTTTTTTCTTTTTCTTTTTCTTTTTCTTTTTTCTTTCTTTTTTTCTTTTTCTTTTTCTTTTCTTTTCTTTTTCTTTTCTTTTTCTTTTTCTTTTTCTTTTCTTTTCTTTTTCTTTTTCTTTTTCTTTCTTTTTTCTTTTCTTTTTCTTTCTTTCTTTTCTTTTTCTTTTTCTTTTTTTCTTTTTCTTTTTCTTTTCTTTTTCTTTCTTTTTCTTTTCTTTCTTCTTTTTTTTTCTTTTCTTTTCTTTTCTTTTTTTCTTTTTCTTTTCTTTTTTCTTTTCTTTTCTTTTCTTTTCTTTTCTTTTCTTTTCTTTTCTTTTCTTTTCTTTCTTTTTCTTTTCTTTTTCTTTTCTTTTCTTTTCTTTTCTTTTTCTTTTCCTTTTCTTTCTTTTCTTTTCTTTTCTTTTCTGTAGTCTTGAATGTTATATAGAACCAATGCTGTTATACGGTCGTGAGGCGTGGACAGTCAACAAGCAAAGCCAGAACAAGATTGAGGCAGCCGAGATGGGGTTTCTAAGAAAAATCTTGAGAGTTCCATGGACAGCAAAGAAAACAAACGAGACAGTCTTGATGGAGGCAGACACAAGTAGATCATTCAGAAGGAAGATTAGGAAAAGACAGGCAACATCTATAGGCCATTTTATGAGGAAAGGGGAATTGGAGTACCTGGTCACAACAGAAAAGCTGGAGGGAAAGAGAGCACCAGGTAGACCCAGGGAGAAGATACTAGACGGACTTGCAGAGTGGCTGAAGACAGGGAAGGTGGAAGAGATGCTTGGGACAACAAGAGATAGAGACAGATGGAAGTCCATGATCGCCAACGCCATGCGGCAAGGCACCTGATGATGATGATGAGTTTGGTGAATAAACAGAAATAATGTTAATTGCAAAATTATCGTGCAAAAGAAGATAGGAGAGACATAATTTTAATCCAGAATGTTTCCTCCGCTTACAAATTAACCGAAGATGCATTTCAGACCTTTTGAACACAAGAGCAATTTTGTTTATTTGGATCCGGATTGGTCTGGTTGTAAATTGATGGATAAATTCAATACATTTCAAATTAGATTAAAGAAAAAATCTTGCTTAGTCAACAAGGAAGAATAACTTACAGAACAAAAGTCCACAGGGATACTGTGATCGTCTACTTACCAGAGAAAATCAGACATGATAAGACAAGCATTAAGCTATAATACAATTATACCACAAATTTAAAAATATAAGTTAACAAAAGAGCTTTTCTTGCAAACGTTTTTTGTTGTTGTTGTTGTTTTTTTTTTTTGTTTTTTTGTTGTTGTTGTTTTTATTTGGGGTTTTGGGTTTGGGAGTTTTTGTTTGTTTGTTTTGTTGAATGTTTTTCTGTTGTTGTTGTTGTTGTTGTTGTTTTGGTTGGTTGGTTGATTGATTGATTTGTTGGTTGGTTATTGGGTTGGTTGGTTTTACTGTATCTGACAACCCTTACTGCAATTTGAAGGTACAAGCTGTACGATTTCATGCACTTTACTGAATACTGACCGAAAACTGCACAAAGGAAGTTAGTCTGTATTAACTACTACTATTGTTTGTTTGTTTGTTTGTTTTTGTTTTGTTTGTTTGTTTTTTATTCCTGATTTTGACGCTGTGCCCTTTTTAGAATCATAACTTAGTCTGGAGACCTAAAACTTTCACTGTTTCCTGGCTACTGTTATTAGTAGACCGTCTATTGTTATTGCTTTTGTTATTATTGTTGTTGTTTAAAGCCCAACTGACTGCTTAGAGCCATATCAGGGCCAAGTAGACCGGCGGAAGCTGGAAAAAAAACTTGTTTTAAGTTTACTGTCGGGGTTTTTGTTTTGTTGTGTTGTGGATTTTTGGTTTTCTTTTGTTTTGTTTGTTTTGTTTTCGTTCTCTTTTCATTTGTTTCGTTTTTTGTTTGTTTGTTTGTTTGTTTGCTTGTTTGTTTGTTTGTTTGTTTGTTTGTTTGTTTGTTTGTTGGGGGAGGGGGCTTGGGGGGATAAAAGGACGAGACTGCGGGTTGGTTGTTGTTGATGCTTTTCTTTTGCTTTGTTTTCTTTCTTTTTTTTTTGGGGGGGGGTGGAGAGCTGTTTTTCTCTTTGTTTGTTTTGTTGTTGTTGTTTGTTTTTTATGCTTTTGCCTTTGTGTGCAATATGTATGTGTACCGCTGATAGTCATGTTGGTTATCAAGAAACACACGAGGTGCCTGATGGGACCCAGAGCAACAATACCCTACCACCGGCTAGAAAACCACCTCCCTATCCCTGTCTCCACACGCCAAGCGGTAGCCATTTCGACAAAACAAATAGGACGGCATCCATGGTCTGGATGACCCATTTGGATCCAGTCATCAATTACCTTGTTCACGAGCCAAGAAAACAAGATAGGAGATGATAAACAGCTGGACATAGCCACACAACGCACACCAGCCAGGGTCAGTACATCCATTGGTTTTGGGGGGTGTTTTTTGTTTGTTTGTTGTTTGTTTGTTTGTTTGTTTGTTTGTTTGTTTGTTGTTGTTTGTTTGTTGTTTGTTCTTTCGAGGTTGTTATATTTGTGTGCAGTCTATATTTTATGTCTTTATATAGATAGATAGATAGATAGATAGATAGATAGATAGATAGATAGATAGATACGTACGTAACTACGTACGTATGTACGTATGTGCGTACGTACATGCGTACGTAACTACGTACATACATTCATACACTACATACACTACACACACTATATTCATTCATACATACATACATACAGACATACATACATACATACATACATACATACATACTACATACATACATACATACATACATACATACATATACATAGACAGACAGACAGACAGAGGCAGGCAGGCAGGCAGAGAGATAGAGGAATAGAGATAGACAGACAGACAGAGACAGAGAGGATGAGAGACTGAGAGAGATAGACAGACAGATAAACAAACAGACAGATAGACAGACATGGATGGATGGATGGATGGATGGATGGATGGCTGGCTGGCTGATGGATGGATGGATGGCGGATGGATGGATGGATGGATGGATGGATGGCTGATGGATGGATGGGATGGCTGATGGATGGATGGATGGCTGATGGATGGATGGATGGATGATGGATGGATGGGTGGATGGATGGATGGTGATGGATGGATGGATGGTGGATGGATGATGGATGATGGATGGATGGATGATGGATGGATGGATGGCTGATGGATGGAGGATGGATGGATGGATGGATGGATGATGGATGGATGGATGGATGGATGATGGATGGATGGATGGATGATGAGGATGGAGATAGATGGATGGATGGATGGATGGATGTGATGGATGGATGGATGGATGATGGATGGAAGGACGGATGGACAGTTTGGAGTGTGATGATTGTAACGCAAGAGGTATAGGGCTAACCCTCACGCAGGCCATGTCTTTCGGGGTTGGGTGTTTTTTGTTTTAGTTTGGGTTGAGTTTTTTCC
>JAPXFY010000023.1:7184107-7189107 GCA_030674185.1 Monoplex corrugatus
AGACAGACAGACAGACAGACAGAGACAGAGAGAGAGACAAAGAGAGAGAGAGAGGCATGAAAGTTAGCTTTCCCATTACCGCTACAATAAATTTAAGAGACAGACAGACAGGCAGGCAGGCAGGCAGGCAGGCAGGCAGACACAGAGACAGAGACAGGCAGAAAGACAGACAGACAGACAGACACAGACACAGACAGAGAGACACAGACAGAGACAGAGAGAGAGAGATGGAGAGAGAGACGGAGAGAGAGAGAGAGAGTTAAAACTGAAAAATAATTTGAAAACACTCTGGTATTACCGAGAATAGCAGCATCAAGTCTCACTGGACCTGTCTTATAGCTAGTCCTTTGCATAAAATCTACACAAAAAAGAGACAGACAAACAGACAGACAGACAGACAGACAGGTAAAAAAAAAAAAGAGGTGTACATACTATTCATCGAATGAGACATTACCATTTATGTAGGCCTTGACCTAAATTATTCAGGAGAGAACTAAATGAAAAAACTACATAAATAGCCTCATCATCATCATCATCATCATCATCATAATGTGCCCTGCCGCGTGGCGTTAGCGATCATGGCCCTCCATATGTATCTATCCCTTGTTGCCGCAAGCACATCTCCCACCCTGTCTGTCCTCGGTCACTCTGCAAGTCCGTCGAATATATTTTCTCCCTGGGTCTACCTGGTGCTCTCTTTCCCTCCAGCTTTCCTGTTGTGACCATGTCACCTAATTCCCCTTTCCTATAAATGTTGCCTGTCTTTTCCTAATCTTCCTTATCAATGATCTTCTTGTGCCTGCCTCCATACAAATGTACCATCAGGTGACATCGACAACAGAGCGACACACAATTCGTTGACAGACATGGCGCCAATCAACACCCTCCTCCTTCTGTTCTGCCACTGTTGCATGATGGGATGGGAGACTATCATGGCGGCTTCAGCCCCACCATAGACCAGCATGCAACGCAGGGAACCGGTCAGCTGCTTGGTCGTCTGCACACCCTGTCACGTGATCACCACAAAGTTCTTTTTGGCCAGGAGGTGTGTGCTGTTACGGGAGAGGGGAGAGATGGGGCGGGGGTGCTGATAGCTGATTTTGGAGTTAGCTCGCGACGAGTTTGTCGCTCTCGGAGGATTCCATATGCTCTCCACCCAATCGACCAGCCAACGCCTCGAGCCTGCCCAAAACCCTGTACGCTCGCCAGGTCAAGAAATTGGAAGGGGAACAAAAACATTTTGCAACGCTAAGCTGACACCACTAAAATGATCATAGCATTCAGATGGGCAGCAAAACAAGCCAACTTTTATGTCGCAGGCTGGGTTTTCAGTTTCAGTTTCAATTTCAGTTTCTCAAGATGACGTCTCCGCGCTCGGAACGAATTCCATACGCACTAACGTCACAGGTGTCATGTGTATGGTGATCATGGCACAAGCCTTAAAGCCTGCACATAAACCCATGAGCTGGCCAGGTCCTGACGCCCTACCTAGACTATGTTTTACCTTGTGTATATTTTGCACTGGTATTTTATCAGCCTACCGCTGGAATAATCTTGGTTACATGTAAATGACATTTGTGGGGTGGACTTGAACCCGAGACATGAGCTCTCAGGTCAACAGCTCTATCAAAAGAGTCACCCTGCTGTCCTGATGTCAGTGGTTATAGAAGGCATAGAGAATGATATGATATAGGTTGATTGAAGTGATCAATTGGTGAGTGATTTATTAAAGTGAACATCTGTATTACAACTACATCTAACGGGGGAAGTAATGGTTTAGTTGAAAGTCTATACGGGAGAACACAGCAATCTGTTTTAACCCTTTGACTCCCGCACCCTATCCACCAAATGCAAAAACTTGACCCTTTGACTCCCTCACCCTATCGCACCAGCTTCCTGCAGGAAGCTGGTGAATACTGCAAGGGAGTCAAAGGGTTAGGTTTTTCTTCGCTAGCACGGTTGACAATGCAGGATGCTGGTGGACAGGGAGCGTGAGACAAAGGGTTAAACGTTCAGTGCAGTGTCCTGTTGTAGAAGTGGAGCGTGTCTGAATCTCCATCTATGAGACGGCAAGAGCCTCTCCTCCCCTTTTCTTTCTCTTGGCTCCCTCAACCATCAGCTTCGCACCCCACAAGGACAGTGGTGGGGTTTGAAGACCCAGAGGACTGGGCGAGGGGGGGGGGGGGGGCTGCGATAACCAAAAAAGAGGACCAAGAAGGAAAAGAGAGAAAGAGTTCGATAAGGAAACAGGCCATCACTCCCTTGCTCGTTTGGCAGCAGCAAGGTGTCCGAGCCCGGATCTTATTCAGGTAGGGCCTCAGGACCTGGCCAGCTCATGGGTTTATATGCAAGTTCAAGGCATGTGCCATGATCATCATACATATGGCACCTGTGACATTAGTGCATATGGAATTCGTTCCGAGCGCGGAGACGTCGTCTGAGAAACTGAACTGAAACTGAAACCATCTGAAACCTGCCATGGTCTTCCTCTGGCTCTGAAGCCGGCGCATATGGTTTTTCAGGCTCATAAAGATGGCAGGTTAACAGGCTTCATGGTCAGGTGGGCAACATACTCGATCCGGTGTCGTATGACAAAATGGTTGACAGGCGGTTTTTTCCAACCATGTCTTGACAGGTGTTTTTTCCAACCATGTCTTGACAGGTGTGTTTTTTCCATCCATGTCCTGACAGGTTTTTTGCCAACCATGTCCTGACAGGTGTTTTTCCAACCATGTGCTGACAGGTGTTTTCCAACCATGTCTTGACAGGTGTTTTTCCAACCATGTCTGACAGGTGTTTTTCCAACCATGTCGTGACAGGTGTTTTTCCAACCATGTCGTGACAGGTTGTTTTTCCAACCATGTCTTGACAGGGGTTTTTTCCAACCATGTCTGACAGGTGTTTTTCCAACCGTGTCTGACAGGTGTTTTTTCCAACCGTGTCCTGACAGGTGTATTTTTCCAACCATGTCTTGACAGGTGTTTTTTCCATCCATGTCCTGACAGGTGTTTTTTCCAACCATGTCCTGACAGGTGTTTTTTCCAACCGTGTCCTGACAGGTGTTTTTTTCCAACCATGTCTTGACAGGGTGTTTTCCAACCATGTCGTGACAGGTGTTTTTTCCAACCATGTCGTGACAGGTGTTTTTCCAACCATGTCTTGACAGGGGTTTTTCCAACCATGTCTTGACAGGGGTTTTTCCAACCGTGTCTTGACAGGGGGTTTTCCAACCGTGTCCTGACAGGTGATTTTTCCAACCATGTCTTGACAGGTGTTTTTTCCAACCATGTCGTGACAGGTGTTTTTTCCAACCATGTCCTGACAGGTGTTTTTTCCAACCGTGTCCTGACAGGTGTTTTTTTCCAACCATGTCTTGACAGGTGTTTTTTCCAACCATGTCCTGACAGGTGTTTTTTTCCAACCATGTCCTGACAGGTGTTTTTTCCAACCATGTCCTGACAGGTGTTTTTCCAACCATGTCTTGACAGTGGTTTTCCAACCATGTCCTGACAGGTGTTTTTTTTCAATTATGTCTTGACTGGTGTTTTTTCCAACCATGTCCTGACAGGTGTTTTTCGAACCATGTCGTGACAGGTGTTTTTTCCAACCATATTCCTGACAGGTGTTTTTCCAACATGTCTTGACAGGTGTTTTTTCCAACCATGTCCTGACAGGTGTTTTTTCAACCATGTCCTGACAGGGTGTTTTTCCAACCGTGTCCTGACAGATGTTTTTCCAACCATGTCCTGACAGGTGTTTTTTCCAACCATGTCCTGACAGGTGTTTTTTTCCAACCATGTCCTGACAGGTGTTTTTTCCAACCATGTCCTGACAGGTGTTTTTTCCAACCATGTCTTGACAGGTGTTTTTCCAACTACGTCCTGACAGGTGTTTTTCCAACCATGTCTTGACAGGTGTATTTTTTCCAACCATCTCTCATATCTCTTCATTTTCTGATCATGTCTCTTTTGGCCTTCCTGCTCTCTTTTCTGAGAGAACTCAATCTCATAGATCGTGATTGTTCTCTGAAGTTGTTTTTTTTAATGCCCATGTGCTGGTCAATCAGTGTTGTGGGCGGAAAGATTGAATTGATGGGCCTAGCCTTTGTTTCCATGAGGATAGTTGGGTGTTTCGCAATGGGTGAAAAGTTGGTGGCTCACAACTTTCGAAAGTGATTACAGGTTAACAAAAAATGTGATTCCATAATTGTATTTTTCAACTCTTTAATACTCGGATTATAAATATATCATAAGTTGTCATCATTTTCTCGACTTTTCTAAATTAAAGCTTATATCCACTTTAGCCTTCTCAAATTCGCAACTTGAACATCAGGAAAGGAAAGGGGTTTTTTTTTTAATGAAAAGAAGACAAGCTTTCAAGAATGGTTGTGTGTGTGTGTGTGTGTGTGTGTGTGTGTGTGTGTGTGTGTGTGTGTGTGTGTGTGTGTGTGTGTGTGTGCGTGTGTGTGTGTGTGTGTGTGTGTGTGTGCGTGAGTGTATGTGTGTGTGAGAGAGAGAGAGTGTGTGTGTGTGTGTGAGTGTGTGTGTGTGTGTGTGTGTGTGTGTGTGTGTGTGTGTGGGGTGTGAGTGAGTGTGTGTGTGTCTGAGTGTGTGTGTGTCTGAGTTAGTGTGACTGTGTGCGTGTGCATGTGCTTGTGTGCACTCCCGTGTACATATTTGTGTGCGCGCACATGCGTTAGCAACTATGTGCTTATGTGCACTGTGCATGTGTGGTTTAACTGTCTGTATTTAAAAACATGACATGGCATTATAATAGGTATGTAGACTTGTCCTCTGTTTCCGTGTCAGCCTAAATATTCACAGTTGAACTATTTTGAATGATTTTAGATACTTCGCTTTCATTTTCAAATTTATGATATTTATATGAATAGCTGTTCGACTCTGTATAGACGAATATATAATTGATGACTCTGAGAATAGTTGAATAGTTTGAAGTTCAACAATCACAATAGCTTTTGGCAGAACATCAACCAATGCAAC
>JAPXFY010000023.1:7191607-7204107 GCA_030674185.1 Monoplex corrugatus
AAGTAAACGTTACTGACAAGAAGTGATTTTTCAAACTTGCCGTTACTAATCTATACACATACCGTTTGTTTTACAGTTGCAAGTACAGTTAGAAGTAGATAATCCTGAATGAGAGAGTGAGAGAGAGAGAGAGAGTGAGAGAGAGAGAGAGAGAGAGAGAGAGAGAGAGAGAGAGAGAAATGGAACGACCGACAAGAAAAGTACTTCTCTGTAACGTTTCGGTGCTATACTGCATACAAGCACTTAGAACACCAACAAGAAAAATTTGTATGGCGTCCCACCATGACATTACTCCGTCCCTGGGGGAAAGCAGTCTTACTTTTATTGGGAAATTCATTTTGACAGACTATAAACTGTTTCTTAAAACCAGCCCTGCATATTCACAATATTAAATCCACTACTAAGATTTTTCTACGTCGGTGCAGAATTATAGCAACAACAAAAAGTTCTACCAATAAGAGCTGAAATACATAATAATCTTTGAAAAGGCGAACACAAAAATAATCTTTAAAAAAATAGAAAATGGATGTGTTCGGTTATTATAAACACAGGGGCACAGAACAGTCAAACCATACTGATATTCTTCCTTTTATGCCATGGAGATGATACAAAAATACAGACGACTTTTGAAATGACCCAAGTTCGACTAGACTTTAACAAAGTTCTCTTTCAACTATCAAACGCAAACAGAACTACGATCAGCTTATAAATCTCTGAGAAGGAAAAACACGGTCCATACGGTAAAAAAGATATTGTTTGAAGAGATATCCATTGATAGAAAAAGTGGAGCAGTATAGACCACGTATTGTCAAAAATCATCATCGAAGCAATTTTGTTCCTGACCACAAGTCTTTGACGTATTGAAAACAAGTTTTGAATCAAATCAAACCGAACGGTAACGACGAAATACTTGTCAAACCTTGTTATTATGAATTGTCAAACCCTTGTTGGTATGAATGAATACAGATTAGCAAATAAAACCGAACGGTAACGACGAAATACTTGTCAAACCTTGTTATCACGATTTTCAAACCCTTGTTGATATGAATGAAAACGGATGAAAACGGATTAGCAAAAGCGTTATAAAATGTAGACAGTGGATAACGAGAGGTTTCTGTGGTGTTGCAAACGTAAAACAGACAATAGTAATCATTTTATCATTTGAAGAGCTTAGAAGAACATACAACCTTCACATGGACTCTATCACATACGCAGGCTGTAGATTTGCTGTACTCGTTTACGATAGCAAAACAATGAAAAGAAATTTTGCCTTGAAAAAACTGTTCACGTGACTAAAGGTACTTGGCCAGTTCATGGGTTTATATGCAGGCTTAAGGCATGTGCAATGACACCATACACATGACACCTGAGAGACGTGGGCCATATCCTACCTGGAGCGGAACTGATGGATTCTGTGCAGGTTTAAGACTTGTGCCAGGGTCACCATACACATGACACCTGTGACGTTAGAACATATGGAATTCGTTCCGAGCACGGAGACGTCGTCTTGAGAAACTGAAACTGGCACTAAAGGCACTAGGCAGTATTATGACATAATGCAGACGAATCAAAACCACACTGTTGTGACAAGTTTGGAGAAAAAAAAGCCTCCTGCTGGAATCATTTGCCTGCAATTCCAGATTTTACAAAATGAAATCGATTCACAATAATCAAGACTTGCAATTTTACATTGGCAGCGAAATTTAGTCGATAACCAGTGGAGTTCTTTGAGCAAGAGTGTTACGAGACCATGCTAGGCTGTGGTTTCAGTTTCAGTTTTTCAAGATGACGTCTCCGTGCTCGGAACGAATTCCATATGCATTAACGTCACAGGTGCCACGTGTATGGTGACCGTGTGCACATGCCTTCAGCCTGCGCATAAACCCATGAGCTGGCCAGGTCTTGAGGCCCTACCTAGACTGTGTTTTACCTAGTCTATTTTATCAGCCTACCACTGGAATAATCTTGGTAACATGTAAATGACATGTGTATGTGTGTATCTTACCTTCAAAAAAGGAACATATATATGAAGTAAATAAAAAAATCATTAAAGGTCTGAATCACAACACAATAGCTATTCTGTATAAACTTGTCTCACATGACAGACCCCCTCTCCCCTAGTCTATGCCCAAATGCTCAGCCATCTATCAACTAGGTGAAGCCAACATTTTCTTAATCATAGATAGGTAAGTAAGTAAGTAAATAGGTAATCAAGCAAGTAAGTAAGCAGGCAAGTAAGCAAGCAAGCAAGTGATTGAGTAAGTGAATAAGAAGTAAGTAAGTAGATGAATAAATAAATACGAAATAAAGGAGTATGTAGATAAATAAACATGTAAGAGATGAAAATAACAAACAACAATAAATATATGCATATATCCACATGTCCGCACACAGACATATACACATACATTCATACATACACACCCATATCGACACAGCATGATGGCCGACAACAACAGCTACAACAACAGCGACAACAACATCAACAACACCAGCAAAGAGCAGACACCCATATATACATGTACATGCAATGACAAAAAGGCTGTGGATTACTATCCCAAAGTTTTGATGAAGAGGAAGAAAAAGTCAATATTTCGATGTAGTGCAGCCTTTGTTAGAGTCCAGAATCATCTTGACAAAGATGGAAGGCTGCCTGTTGTGTTGTTGTAGTCTGGAATACGAGTTCTGCGAGGGTGTGGTCTTCACAGTGCCAGTGCAGTGGTTAAGCAACAAGTCACCGACTGAAAGGATGTGGTTCAAATCCTATCACTCCTATGAGGAATGTTGTAAGATGTGTGAATTAGAAACTGAATTACAGTACTGTGAATAATAAACTGAATTACAGTATTGTGAATAATAAACTGAATTACAGTATTGTGAATAATAAAATGAATACAGTATTGTGAATAATAAAACTGAATTACAGTATTGTGAATAATAAACTGAATTACAGTATTGTGAAAATAAAACTGAATTACAGTATTGTGAATAATAAAACTGAATTACAGTATTGTGAATGATAAAACTGAATTACAGTACTGTGAATGATAAAACTGAATTGCAGTATTGTGAATGATAAAACTGAATTACAGTATTGTGAATAATAAAAATAAATTACAGTACTGTGAATGATAAAAATAAATTACAGTACTGTGAATAATAAAACTGAATTACAGTGTTGTGAATGATAAAACTGAACTACAGTGTTGTGAATGATAAAACTGAATTATAAAGTATAGAATGTATATGTGAATTATAATAAAAAATTGAATTATGAAATTGTGATTTATAAACTAAGAATTATCAAACTTTGAATCCTAAAAACCAGCCTCGCTGCTGTTTGTCGTGGGATATTAAAACTTTTGCAACTTGTAAAACAGCGCCGATGCCACGGGAGATTGAGGAGATACTGACAAATGTATTTGTTTATATGTACACGAGTTTAATGGTGCCACTGCCTTGTAGTTGCAGCCATAACTCAAGGGAATATACTAAATAACACATTTTTTCATATATGAGTACACCAGGGTCACAGCCATGCCGTTGCACTGGTAACTCAATATAGGATATTCAATATCCATAAATCCATGTGGTCCATTACCCTAGAGAGAATATACCATTGCCACACATAGCTCTAGTTGCAGTGGTAGTTTCAGATTGATCTTATCAGGAGGCAGTGAGTAAATTATGGTGTTTGAATTGTGGCTCGAAATTGGGAATGATGTTGAATGCATCTATGGCGTCGTATTGTCTGCTGTCATTTTATCGTATGTGTGCATGTGCGTGGTGTGAAAAGTGCGAAAATGAAGCCCAGATTATTGATCTTGTTTTGTCAACTGTCATATGAGGTGTCCACTTAGTGTGTTGTATGCATTTGTGGGGTTAGCTTTTGGGAAGGTTTTATTTGAGGGTTTGAGTTTTTCGTTTTCATTCCCATTTTTCAAGACCTTAGCAAAGGTTTGACAACTTATTTATTCTTTACTAATGTACTTATTTATTCACGGATTTTCTGGCTTGCTTGATTGTGTATTCACTCATTGCTTACTCACTGACTGACTGACTGACTGACTGATTGACTGACTGACTGGCTTGTTTGCTTGCTTGCTTGTTTGCTTGCTTGCTTGTTTGCTTGCTTGTCTGCCTCCTGCTTGCCTGCCTGCCTGCCTGACTTACTTAACTACTTACTTACTTACTTACTGCCTCCCTGAGTGCCTGCCTGCCTGCCTGCCTGCCTGCCTGCCTGCCTGCCTGCCTGCCTTACTTACTTACTGACTGACTGACTGACCGACTGACCGACTGACCGACTGACCGACTGACCGACCGACTGACTCACTCACTCACTTACTCGCCCGGTTTTTAGTTTGTTTACATACATGCACACTCACAAACTAATTGCAGTTGACGACAAGCTGTCCCATTTTAGCCAAGATCTGACATTTCCGTATAATAATAATAATGCTAATGACAGTAATTATAATAATAAGAAAAGAAGAAGAAGAATATGATAATGAGTATAATAAAAAGATGACGATGAAGATGAAGATAATGAAGATGAAGATGATGACGATGATGATGATGACGACGACGATGATGATGATGACGACGATGACGACGACGACGACGACGACGACGACGACGACGATGATGACGACGACGACGACGACGACGGCGACGGCGACGGCGACGGCGGCGACGACGACGACGACGACGGTGACGGTGACGTGACGGTGACGGTGACGATGGTGGTGGTGATGGTGATGGTGATGGTGATGATGGTGATGATGGTGATGGTGATGATGATGATGGTGGTGGTGATGATGATGATGATGATGATGATGATGGTGGTGGTGATGATGATGATGATGATGATGATGATGATGATGATGATGATGATGATGATGATGACAACGATGACGACGACGATGACGATGACGACGACGACGATGACGACGACGACGATGATGATGACGATGGTATCTATAAACGCCACAAACCTTGACAGACAAACGAAATCAAAGCGCACTCTCTCATCATTCACCAAAGCACTCACTCACAATGACCACAACTTAAGGGCACAAAGCACACGCATACCAGCAGGGGGAAGACAAACAATGGGAGTGAGACGAAGGGGTCAGCACATAGAGAAGCAAATCACTGCTGGACGAAAAGGTATGTCTTCAAGTTAGATTTGAAGAACGTGACAAAACATGTGAATTTCAAAGCTTCAATTTCAATTTTCAATTTCTCGAGATGACGTCTCCCCACTCGGAATGAATTCCATATGCACTAACGTCACAGGTGTTATGTGATGGAGAAAATCCAGAATGATCATGGCACAAGCCTTAATTAAGCCCGCATATAAACCCAATAGCTGGCCAGGTCTTGAGGTCTTACCTAGGTAGTTCCATAACCATGAGGTCGTAGGGGAGCCAGGTGGCAGAGACCTCAACTTTTCCTGGGGCCAGCGTTATGAGGGTGGCGCCCATCCCTTCTCCCTCGCTTCAAATTCATATTCATATTCACATTTTTTATCAAGATTTCAGAAAGACAAGAAGGCTATTTGGTCTTCAAGGGGTGGGACCTGGGTAATCAACCTATGTATCCAATCTTTTATACCGTGGCAGAGGTACCTCAGTCCAGATGTATGAACCAATCACAGAAAATGGGTTGCAACCGCCAGTGGAACATGTATCGAAAAATGTGTAAACACGTAAGCACGCACGCACACACACACATCAATATATAAACACAGTATGCCTCTTTATTCATATGAAAAATCTGTTATTTTTTCCATTACATAAGTCAGTATTTAAATTTTAATATTCTGTGGTTTCTTATGTGTCTTCTTACTTGTATAGCTTTAATGTTTGTTGTTATCTTATTGTGTATGTAACTGTGAACATTTTTATCACCATTTTTTTTCGAAATGTAAAGCGCTGGTGAGCATGTTTTTATATGGAATATGCGCTATACAAATAAACATTATTATTATTATTATTATTATCATTATCACTATTATTATTATTATTAAACAAGTAGTGACAGAAGCAGAACAGAGAGATCGGGTAGTGGTGTACATTCAGAGGTAGTCACAAAGATTAGTACTTGCAATACCATTGATACACTCATAGCGTAATGCATTGATTTTGTGTGAAATACTTTGAGAAACAGGCAACCAATGGAGAAATTGATTGATTGATTTTGGTTCAGTTGTTTTTACGTCGACACCCACCTCAGGTGATATGACCAACAGGGATAACCATCCCAGGGAAGTGGGGGAAGTGGGACCTATCTAATTCTATACCGACACCACCAGAACAACAATGATGTTAAAATGGGACAATGAGAGGGCCAGTTTTAATGTAGCGCACCACGGGATTCGAACCCACAACCATTAGCATGTAAATCCGACGCTCAAACCAACTGAGCTACTGGGGCCTGCCAATAGAAAAAGTGAAGCAAAGGAGTGATAGGATCACGCCTCTTTTTACAAGTAACAAGAAGGGCCGCAGAATTCTGAATATGTTGGAGGCATGCAGTGGAAGAAACAGGCAAGCCACAGAGCAGTGAGTCACAAAAATCGATACGAAACGCAACAAGAGAAGTTGAGAGTGAAATTGCTGCTGAAGTTGAATCGAAAGATAATGGCAAATAGAATTGAAATGTCCCAGTTGACAATAACAAAACTGATAAGTTTGGATGATGAACTTCTGCATAGAGACATGAGGATCACGAACAATGCCAAGATTCTTGACTGAATCAGAGAATACAATAGTTCGCTAGAATAAACTTTTTACGGAGGTAAGCTTGCGCTTGGTGCCAATGAGCATCGCTTCAGTTCTATCTCCATTGGGCTGTAAATTATTCTCTACCATCCCGTTCTGATTTCGACATAAGTCAGAGCTTGAAGGATTTACAGGAGATACTCTTCTTGTAGAGCTTGGGAATCATCAGCATAGAAATAATACTTTAAAGTTGTGCTGACTGATGACATTGACAGGTGTTGAGGTGTAGATTGTGAAAAGAAATGGCCCAAGCACAGAGCCTTGGGGGGCCCCGAATGTAAGTTTTACAGACACAGACTTAGATTCATTTACCATGTCTGACTAAAAGCAATCAGACAGGTATGCCAAAAAACAAGAAAGAGCACACCTTTGGATTCCGAATATGTGTTCAACTCCACAGAAGAGGACATAGTGGTCAGTGGCATCAAAAGCAACTGAAAGATCTAAAACAATAAGAAAGGAAATTCGGCCACAGTTCACTGAAAGCAACAAATTGTTCATAATAATAAATAATAATTACAATATTTATATAGAGCAAAATCTTGATAAAATCAAATCTAAGCGCTGAAGCAGACACACACGCAGGCGCGCACGCTCGCACACACACGCACGCACACATACAGACACACACACACACACACACACACACACACACACACACGCATGGCTATAAATGGGGAGAAAGAATAAAAGCAATAAAAGCAAGAATAAAAGCAATGGAAAATTATAGAGAGCATAGCATACAATTATATATTATAACCATGTGATTCCCTCCGAGCGGAGACAGGCTGCAGAGGGGAGGGTTGAGTGAGGTTAGGATTTTATGCAGGAGAGAAAAGGTGAGTTTTGAGAGCGGACTTGAAGGAGACAAAAGTAGGTTGCTGACGGACTGAGAGAGGAAGTTTGTTCCAGGAGAGTGGACCAGAAACAGAGAAGGCTCGTGGACCATAGGTATTGAGCTTAGTGCGTGGAAAGCGAAGAGTCAGAGGATCAGAGGCAGAGCGGAGGGTACGTGAGGGAACATAGATCTCAAGTAGGCTTGACAGGTAATCGGGGGCTGCGTTATTGAGGCTTTTGTAGCACATGGTGTCTAGTTTGTACTGTATGCGCTTTGATACAGGGAGCCAGTGAAGTTGTGCCAGGAGAGGAGATATGTGGTCAGCTTTTTTCTTTTTGAGTACAAGGCGTGCAGCATTGTTTTGAATGCGCTGTAGGATGTGAATGGTGGAGGCAGGAAGACCAGACAGGAGTGAATTGCAATAGTCAATGCGAGACATTATGAAGGAGAGAACGAGTTTTGCAGTTGTTTCGACAGAGAGATACTTCCTGATCAGCTTTATACGATGGAGATGATAGTAGCAGGATCTGGCAGTTTGAGAAACAAAGTTGTTCATGGAGAGGGTAGAGTCAATGCAGACACCAAGGTTTTTAGCTGAATCAGAAATTGGGACTGATGTGTTACATAATGGGAGAGAAAGAGGAGGCAGCTGAGAAAGTTTCTGACGGGTGCCAATGAGGATAGCTTCTGTTTTGTCGTCATTAAGCTGAAGTCTATTGTGTGTCATCCAGTTCTTAATGTCCGAGTAACACTCAGTGGTGCGAGTCAACAGGCGCTGTATATTATCAGGTGAGTCACTGTCTTGAAGTTGGGTGTCATCAGCATAGAAGTGGTGTTTTATAGAATGGGAGTTGGTGATGGTGGACAGGGGGGAGGTGTAAAGAGTGAAAAGAACAGGGCCAAGGACAGATCCTTGTGGAACACCACAGGTCAGGTATGCAGGTTGAGAGTAAGTGCCATTGATGAGAACGGTTTGTTTTCTGTTTGATAGGTATGAAGTGAACCAAGACAGAGCAATGTCAGAGATGCCAAAAGTATGATGAAGTCTAGAAAGGAGAATACCATGATCAATGGTATCAAAGGCTGCAGACAGATCAAGGAGTGTGAGGAGAGAGACTTTGCCAGTATCAGTTGCAAGGAGGAGATTGTTGAGAATGTGTAGTAGGGCAGTTTCAGTGCTATGGCACTGGCGGTAGGCTGACTGGAAAGGATTGAGGAGATTGTTGGCAGACAGGTGAGAGTTCAGCTGGTTGAGGACGACTTTTTCAAGGAGTTTTGACAAGAAAGAGAGATTAGAGATAGGCCGGTAATTTTTCAGTTCATTTGGATCTAAATTGTGTTTCTTGAGGAGAGGGTGAACAATAGCAGACTTGAAAGAATCTGGGACAGTTCCAGTTTGAAGAGAAGTGTTGATGATGTCAGTGATGAATGGGAGGAGAGTAGGGAGACAGTCGGCGTAGACAGAACCTGGAAGAGGATCCAGTTCGCAGGTTTTGAACGACATGGATCTGATTGTGTTGAGAATTTCTTCTTGTGAGACTGGGGTAAAAGTAGTAAGAGGTGTGCCAGAGAAGGAAGGGTCAGGTGGGCATGGTTGACAGGGTGTCCTGTCAAGCCTGTCACGAAGAGTTTGTATTTTGGTGGTGAAATAGTTGGAGAATACAGATGGGAGTTCTTCATTTGTATGTTTTGTTGGGAGAGGTAAATCTTTTCGTGTGCCAAGGAGATGATTCATGGTTGTAAAGAGTTCTTTTGAAGAAGAGGCATTCAGGATTTTGGTTTGGAAATAGCTTGTTTTTGCTGATGCAATGAGGGTGGATACTTTTGTTTTAGAGGCTTGGAAAAGTTGCCTGTGTACAGTGAGTTTGGATTTGCGCCAGCGGCGCTCTGCTCTGCGGCGGGCACGTTTTGCACAGGCGATCTCATGAGTGAGCCAGGGGGTAGGGGGGCGGTCAGGTAAAAGACGGGTTTTGGCTGGAGCATGAGTGTCCAGAAGATGGTGGAGAGTAGTATAGAATTCATCGGCAAGGTTATGTGACGTTTCAGAAAGGAGACGGGAGGCATCAGATGAAAATGTGGAGAGGTCGATAGATTTGAGATTGCGTCGAGTCACTGTGCGCATGGTACGGGAAGGAGGAGAAATGTCGAGAGAACAGAGAATTGCAGAGTGGTCAGATGGAAGGGCTGAAGTTAGACGGGTAGAAAGAACTAAGCAGTTGTCAGTAGCGGAATTGTGATGATCACGAGAAATGATCCAGTCAAGAATGTGACCTTTTTGATGGGTTGGTTCAGAAATGTGTTGAGTCATATTGTGATTGGACAGAGAGTTGATGATATGTCTTGTGTCATAACGGTGAGTGTTGTCATAGTGGACATTGATATCACCTAGAATGATGAGATTTCCAGGTAAGAGGCAGTAGTGGTCAAGCAATTGGTCAAAGTCAGAGAGAAACATGGATGTGGTGAGTTTGTTGGCAGAGCTAGGTGGGGGTCGATAGACACAGGAGAAGGTGATGGGGTGAGGGGTGGATTGGAAGGATACTTCAACGTGCTCGAAAGAAGGATGGGAGAAAGGCAGAGACTGCGAGAAAGATAGGCGGGAATGGAGTGAGTCGTTGTAGAGGATGGCGATACCGCCACCTCGGGATGAGCGATGGAAAGAAGCAAGCCTGTAACCACTCGGAGTGAGGCTAGCAAGTATAGGTTCGTGACCAAGGGGGTTAAGCCATGTCTCCGTGATAAAAACAATGTCAACATGCTCATCTGCGACAAAGTCAGCAATAACATCGGCTTTGTCACCAGTGCATGCCGACTGAGCATTAAAAAGGCATAGTTTCAGCCTATCACAGTCATATGGTGGCGGCTGAGGTGGCGACGAAGGCGGCACCAACGGGACAGAAGGCGAGAGCGGCACCGGCGGGACAGAAGGCGAAGGCGGCACCATCAGGACAGAAGGCGAAGGCGAAGACGGCAGAGGAGGAGACAAAGCTTGCAGCAGCGAGGTCAAGGGCAGGGGCAGTGGAGGAGAAGAAGAAGCAGGAGACGAAAAGTGGCGTCGGGCAGGAGGCAGGTTGTGCCAAAGACGGTGGAGACGTCCACCACGACAGGATCGCGCAGTGCGGGGCTTGCTACACAGCCCCAATGTACGTATGCGCTGGTAGACGCCTCCACCGAGGTAGCATTTGCTGTGTTTAAAAAGTGTCAGTCCAATTTGTTTTATAAAAGACGGGTCCATAATTGCGAGCCAGGCAGGAGAGGAAGACACTTGCAGGTTGGTGTGTGGGTTGGTCAGTTCACAACACTAAGATCCAGAGAACGCAGAAACACAAAGGTTTGGAAGCTGTAGCGTTGGGCGAACACAGTAGGCTAAGGTGTAAACACAATTCACAGATAAAATGTCCGACTTGAGCGGCTGAATTAAAATGATGAAAAGTAGGTAAAATATTCAAAATTTAAAAAAAATATTTACATCACCGTGTGTCCGGATTTCAAAGCAACAAACATACAAAATTCAATGCATAAAACCAAATAGAACCACGATAAAATCACTGTAAAACACCACACACACTTTTGCTGCCTGCTGGCGCGACATCTACTCACGATTCATGTGAACGAGGTCACTGTCGATGACTGATATGCATTTCATATCCTTGAACGTGTATGTGTGTGTGTGTGTGTGTGTGTGTGTGTGTGTGTGTGTGTGTGTGTGTGTGTGTGTGTGTGTGTGTGTTTATTTGTGTGTGTATGTGTATATATATTTGTGTGTGTTTATTTGTTTGTGTGTGTATGTGTATATGTTTTGTGTGTGTGTGTGTGTGTGTGTGTGTATGTGTGTGTGCGTGCGTGCGTGTGTGTGTATGTGTGTGATCTGTATGACATTCAGACAGGAATGGCAAGATCTTCACATCCTGATGAACTGTGTGACGTGTGTGGCTTGGTAAATGACTTTCCAGCTGTCGTTGGCTTCGATCTCAACAGCATTGAAAAGAACACGGTATTCTCTCTCTCTCTCTCTCTCTCTCTCTCTCTCCTCTCTCTCTCTCTCTCTCTCTCCTCTCTCTCTCTCTCTCTCTCTCTCTCTCTCTCTCTCTCTCTCTCTCTCTCCAGATCTGGATATTAATATTTTTTAAAACAAAGCAAAATTTAGACTCGGTCTATCAACTTTGAAAGTCCATCAATTGAGATACGAGCAATACAGAGAGTCTGATTTGCTCTGTCCCTTATGTATGCAATCTGAAGAAGACGAAATACATTTTGTCCTGTGTTATCCAGCTTTAGATGAAATCCGTTCAAGGTTTATCCCTCAAAAGTATTATAGATGCCCAAATATGTTTAAACTGTGTTTGTTGATGTGTTCATCTCGTTTCGATTGTATTAAGAATTTTGGTTTGTTCCTGCTCAAAGCAGCTAAAATCGGGGAAATTGCTTTATCGTAATATAAGTTTATTTTTTGCTGATTGTTAATCCTATGATATGATATCTGATTATTTCATTGTACTGATAAGCACCCTTCAGTAGGGACTATGGCCTTTCTTGAATAAAAATTCTGGTCTGAACTCTCTCTCTCTCTCTCTCTCTTCTCTCTCTCTCTCCTCTCTCTCTCTCTCTCTCTCTCTCTCGCTCGCTCGCTCGTTCTTTTTTCTTTTCTCTCTCTTTTTTCTCTCTCTTCTCTCTCTTCTCTCTCTCTCTCTCTCTCTCTCTCTCTCTCTCTCTCTCTCTCTCTCTCTCTCTCTCTCTCTCTCCTCAGGATCTCCTCTGGATGGGTGGCCCTATGGTGGTTAATTTTAAACTGGTTCCTGTAGGATATCCTGACACTAGGACTTTGAATGAATGAACTTGGAGAGGGGGATGTTATGGAGTCGGAATGAGTGGTGTTG
>JAPXFY010000023.1:7211607-7289107 GCA_030674185.1 Monoplex corrugatus
TTTGTTTGTTGTTTGTTTTTGTTTGTTTGTTTGTTTTGTTGTTGTTTGTTGTGTTTGTTTGTTGTGTTCAGTTTGTTTGTTTGTTTGTTTGTTTTGTTTGTTTGTTTGTTTGTTTTGTTTGTTTGTTTGTTTGTTTGTTTGTTTGTTTGTTTGTTTGTTTGTTTGTTTGTTTTGTTTTGTTTTGTTTGTTTGTTTGCTTGTTTGTTTGTTTGTTTGTTTGTTTGTTTGTTTTGTTTGTTTGTTTGTTTGTTTGTTTGTTGTTTGTTTGTTGTTTTGTTTGTTTTGTTTGTTTGTTTGCTTGTTTGTTTGTTTTGTTTGTTTTGAACTCTCTTGGATATTCAGAGTGACAGCACTTTCTCTTAAAAATTTTCATTAAGTTTTTTCCATGATGATGATTATGACTGCAGATGACAGTGGAGTACCTCAGGGACCAGAAACACGTGCACAACTTTCTCTACGCCTTCTCTCCATCCTGCGGTTACAACTGGAAAACCAACAACCTTTACCCCGGTGATCATTACGTCGACATCATCGGTGTCGACTGTTACCGCTCCAAGTCACATGACCCCGTTGCCATGACAACGGCTGTAGAGGGCGCTGTGTCGCTGGCGGAAAGGGCGGGAAAAGTGGCGGCGTGGACAGAGTTTGGGATGAGTAATGGATTGGACGACTCTTCTTCTACTTCTTCTTCTTCTTCTCAGTGAGTGTTGGTGAACAGATTTTGAAGTCATTGATAGAGGCAGACATGGCTGATATGCGTAACAAAGACACGAAAACAGACATGACTTAATAAGAATGATAATGATAATATTAACGACGACGACGATGGAGATGTGATGATGATGATGATGATGATGATATGATGATGATGAATTCAGTTCAGTTCAGTTCATATCGCTTGCAGCCCAGCCGACCACTAGAGCCATATCAGGGCTAACACCACGTCAAAAACAAAAGACAACCCGTTGAGATAAAAGACACAGATAAAAAACATGCTCACCGTTAACCTTGCAAATCTAAAATGCGATTAAAGAAAAACAGACGTAAAATCATCTGATGATGAATATACGATGACATATGATGATGATGAATGATGATGATGATGATGGGTGACATACGAAGCAGAAGAAGAAGAAGAAATGTTGTGTATAATAATAATGATGATAATAGTAATGATAATCATATTAACACAACAGCATCAACAACAATAACAGTAATGATGATGATGGTGATGGCGGTGGTGTGATGATGGTGAAACAAGTTTCTCTTGTTCCTGTGATTGACCTCTGTGCAGCATTCCATGCGCTTGATTCATTCCATTTTACCAAAGAGACTAAAAACTATGTTTGGGTGACAGCCCCTAAGTGGTTTTTCTCTTACGTCAATGAACACTCCCAGTCCCTCATTGTAAGTTATAGTGTATGTATTGTTTGCCCACTGGTGAATGGTTGCCACACGTCTGTTCTGGGACCTGTTTTCTTTACAATTTATTCACAGCCCCTGTCTGACGTGATTGCATTACATGATTATGGTTTTCATAAATATGGAGATCACGCAGAACTGTCAAAAAGTTCTTCAACAAATATGTTTTCCTCTGCCCAATGTTGTGTTCAAACATGCACTGATGATGTGTTATACTGGATGAAGAACATTAAAGTAAAACACGCACAAAAGAGAAGCGATGTCTGCAAAAGTACTCTTCAACTAGCATTGGCTGGCAGAGTTGTGCAAATATTGGTCCTATTGATTTTTCATTCCAAAGCTCCGTGAAACACCTGCTTGTGGAATAAAATTTCTCTACACAAAAACACGTCAGCAATGTCTGCTGTAATTCGTGTTCAGAGCTTAAGGTGCTTGCCTCTATCATACCAGAACTGTCCAAACAGCATCTAAACAACCAGTCTCTGCTAAATAACTTCCCGGCTAGACTGGAGTAATTCTTTGCTAGTGGATTACGCAGAACAATTTTTCAACCGCAAAGGATTCAGAATAATATAGCACGTCTAATCATGAAGAAAAGAAGGCTAAATCATGTAACACCATTAGTCAAAGAATTACACTGCTTACTAATCAAATCTCACTGCCAGTATAAAATTGTACATTTTGTGTATCACCATTTTGACGGATCATTACCATCATATCTTTCATACCGCCTCTGCACATGTCAACCATCAGCAGCAGCAGCAGCATCAAGTGCCGTGCCGCACGGCGTTGGAGATTATGGCCCTCCATATGCATCTCTCCCTTCTTGCCGCAAGCATGTCTTCCACCCTCTCTGTCCTCAGCCATCCTGCAAGTCCGTCCATATTTTCCCTGGGTCTACCTGGTGTTCTCTTTCCTCCAGCTTTCTTGTTGTGACTAAGTGCTCTAATTCCCCTTTCCTGTAAATGTTGCTTTGTCTTTTCCTAATCTTACTTATCAATGATCTACTTGTGTCTTCCTCCATCAACACTGTCTCGTTTGTTTTCTTTGCTGTCCATGGAACTCTTTAACATTCTTCTTAGAAACCACATCTCGGCTGCCTCAATCTTGTTCTGGCTTTGCTTGTTGACTGTCCACGCCTCACAACCGTATAACATTATCGGTTCTATATAACATTCAAGAACTCTCCTCCTGATGTTAATTGATAGGCATGTGTTGGCTAGAATGCTTTTCATCTTATGGAATGCTATTTTGGCTTGGCCGATTCTGCTGGCTATTTCTGATGTGTATCTACCCGTCTGGTGAGATGATCGTTCCCAGATATTTAAACTTATCAACCTGTCTCAGGTTGTGCCGTTTGCTGTTATTATGCATGAGGGGATTTCATGCTTTTTACTGATTACCATGACTTCAGTTTTCTCGCTATTTAGTTCCCACCCTTTACTTTTGCTTTCTATTTCTATTATATTCGCAAGGTTTTGTATTCAGCCATCATGCACCCTGCAATCCTTAAAACAAAAGCTTCAGATGGTGCCAAAATGCAAATTTTAAATCAGTTGGTGAGCGCGCTTTCAGTTTCATCGCGCCATCTATTTGAAGTTCATTACCAACATATCTGAAGGATTTGCCCATTTTTCTACACATCAAGTCACAATTTTAGACTTACCTGGCAGATGCACATCAGAAATAGCCAGCAGAATCGGCCAAGCAAAAGCAACATTCAAGAAGATGGAGAGCATTCTTACCAACAAATGCCTATCAATTGACATCAGGAAGAGAGTTCTTGAATGTTATATAGAACCAATACTGTTGTACGGTTGTGAGGCGTGGACAGTCAACAAGCAAAGCCAGAACAAGATTGAGGCAGGCGAGACGTGGTTTCTAAGAAGGATGTTGAGAGTTCCATGGACAGCAAAGAAAACAAACGAGACAGTCTTGATGGAGGCAGACACAAGTAGATCATTCATAAGGAAGATTAGGAAAAGGCAGGCAACATTCATAGGCCATTTTATGAGGAAAGGGGAATTGGAACACCTGGTCACAACGGGAAAGCTGGAGGGAAGGAGAGCACCGGGTAGACCCAGGGAAAAGATACTAGACGGACTTGCAGAGTGGCTGAAGACAGGGAGGGTGGAAGAGATGCATGAGGCAACAAGAGATAGAGACAGATGGAAGTCCATAATCGCCAACGCCATGCGGCAAGGCACCTGATGATGATGATGTTTGTCCAAGTATTGCACTGTTGATATTGTAGTTGATTATCTATCTGTGTGCACTTCCACCTCTGATTGCCAATCATATGGCATCGTGTAATCATTCATGTGTGTATACATTTGTGACCATAAATGTTTCTTTACTCTTTATGTATGGTTAGACATTTTAGTAATTGTTCCCCCACCTCACCCCACCCGCCGTGAGGATGCTGGGGGCTCTTTCAGTATAAATAGTATCCCCACCTTCTGGACATTCTGTACTACAAAGTTCCTCTTTCTGTCACTCTTTTTGTGTCTGCCTTGTTCCTTTGCTTTCTGTCATTTCTTCCTAACATTTTCTGCCTTGATGGTCCATTCATTTGTAGTCTTACATACATTCTCTTAGGATTGATAATTTGGGTATGTATTTAGTGCATTTTTGGCTCTAGGGAAATGACATACGTGGCAGTACTTTTAGGTAATTTAGGTCTGCTTTTATATATGCTGTAGTGTCCTTAGTTATATTTGAATTTGTATTCAGGTTTGTTTTTTAAATCCCCTGTGCCATAAATTGGATGGAGTGGTCAACGCCAGAGGCATCTTAGATTATGTGCGCTAATGCATTGATATGTGTATTTGATTTTCCTTTCCTGTTTTTGCCTGTTGAAATATTGTGTATGGTTTGAAACGTTTATAGCCCTGATATGGCTCTACGCAGTCGGCTGGACTTAAAACAGTTACAGTATATGTTCATCTAGGTATGTCTACTGATGTGTATATACTGATGTGTGTGTGTGTGTATGTGTGTATGTGTGTGTGTGTGTGTGTGTGTGTGTGTGTGTGTGTGTGTGTGTGTATGTATGTGTGTGTATGTGTGTGTGTATGTATTCGTTCGTTCTTTAATTTAACGTCTGTTCACTATGAGTGATATTAGACGGGGGGGGGGGGGGGGGGAATGGAGGATAGTAAAAGACATAAATAAATGGGTAAATAGAAAAATGGAACAAGACTTAACACTAACAATTAACATTAACAATGTGAAGGAAAAATTTAACGCTAAAATACTAACTTCATAAACTTAAAGCAATACATTAACAGGACTGTGAATCAATGATTCTGAAATTTGAACTGATAAAGACTGATCAGAAATTACTTCTTTAAAATGAGTTTCAGAATAGTTTTCTTGTGTAAATATTTTTGGTAAAAAAGAACGTAGCATTTTGCAGTAAAATAAACTGTGAAACAGTGTGAATTGTTCTCCGCAAATACACTTGATATTTTTACAATATTTTGTTTTCAACGCGTTTAGCTGAATACGAAAATGAACAGCAACAATCGATCTCGAATGATATATGGAAGAATACTGCAATTTTTTACATACATTTTGTAATGAAAGTTTTATCATTTGTTGTGTCACAAACTTTTCATTGAAATGTTCATGAAATCGAATCCATGAAGCTGATTCTAGCAAGTTGCAAGCTTCTTTTACGGAAGTTTTAATACGTAATTCTATAGTATTATCAGTGTTGTGTGCACCTTGTTTAGCTGCTCTGTCTACTACTTCGTTGCCATGAAGACCAACGTGAGAAGGCACCCAGCATAAACTGATATCTATACCTTTTGTCCTTAAACGATGTATAAGATGATTTGCCTCAGTAATTAAGTCAGGTCTTGTGTCTGTATTAAAAGACTGTAAGGCATATAATACAGATTTTGAATCAACAAAGAGAACCACTTTAAAAAAGACAGGTTTAAGGTCTACTAAATAATGCAACGCTTGTGTAATAGCGACTAATTCCGCTGTAAATATAGATATATTTGGCCCAAGGAAAAATGACTTTTGTATTTTAAATTTTGGAACATAATACGCTGCTCCAGCAGATTTATTTTCTAAGACTGACCCATCGGTAAAAATATGGAGGTGGGTACGGTATTTTTCATCGACGTGTTCTCTTGCTGTGCATATCGAAATGTTAATGTTTTCATATTTCTTAGCATCTGTATAATCAATATCAAAAGTGGCTTTAAGCATTTCCCATGTAGGGATAGGCGTTGTGGATGGTGTCTCAGCTATTTCATCCAAACTTATGTTAGACTGTTTGACTAAGTCAGATACGTAAGTTGCAACAGTCATTTGTGATGAAATGTTGCTTGCTCGTTTTGGAAAGTCAACATCAGACCTTAGTTTAATTTCCTTGCTCACAAAATTGTCCGTTTGTGAAGTAGTTCTGATTGCAAACTTTGCTGTCGCTAGCTCACGATAGCTGTTCAGAGACAGAATTCCAGCAACTTTGTAAGTTTCCAGATTTGAAGCATGGGCTGGTACACCTAGTGCAATTTTAAGACTTTTGCAGTCTAAACTTTGAATCTTCTTTAGTAAATATTTGGGTGCACTGAAGAACACTTCTTGTGCATAAGATAATTTAGATCTTACAAGTGCTGTTGATAGATGGAGAAGTATGTTTGTATCCATTCCCCAGGGTAATCTACTTATTATCTTTAAAAAATTTAAGGCTTTTCTTGCTTTTGTTAAAATATAATCAAAATGGGCATTCCAGTTTAATTTCGATGTTATAAAGACTCCCAGAAATTTTACAACCTGTTTGTAATGGATCGCTTCACCATGCAGCCTGAAAGTAGGCAAGTTATTTAAAGTACCACCAGGATTAAAGAGCATCATGCTAGTTTTTTCTGCTGACAACGTCAAACCATTTTCTAACATGTAGTTTCCAAGACTATCTAGATCAGATTGATACAACTTCCTGATGTAATTCTGCGCTCTCTGGGGAGTTGTCTTTTTTAAAGTAATATTCATCCAAATGCATATATCATCAGCGTACTGTACCAAAACAGCACGATTTGAGAGTACTTTAGGAAGATCATATATAAGGATATTAAATAAAATAGGTGCTATCACTGAACCTTGAGGAATTCCCATGTCAAGAGATCGTGAAGAAGAATAACTTGTTCCCACTCTTGCTTGGATTGTTCTATTGGTTAGATAGGACTTAATATAATTATACATATTGCCAGATAGACCAATAGATTTCAACTTGTACAATAAACGTTTATGCCAAACTTGATCATAAGCTTTTTTCACATCAAAAAATGTTGCTAAAAGACTTTTTCTACGGGCAAATTGTTGTTTTATCTGAGTTGTAAGTTTAACCAGGTGCTCAACTGTGGATCTCCTTTTTCTGAAACCTGCCTGGTTTACCGGAATAACGTTATTTCTATCACAGTAATGTATAAGTCTGTTTAGGATCAATCTTTCCATTAGTTTGCTCGTATGGGACGTCAAAGCAATAGGTCTGTAACTGTTTTTATTGTTTTTAGGTTTTCCTGCTTTTAATATGGGTATAACAACAGACTTTTGCCATACCTGTGGTACAGTTCCACTCACCCAGCACTTCTGAAAAATTTTATGTAAGAAATAATATAATTTTCTGGAAGATGCTTAATCATTTCATTTGAAACTGCATCGACACCTACCGAACTCCTTTTGTTGTGTAGAGACAAGATAGTGTTTTTAAGCTCTTCTAAGGTGATCGGAGAATTAAACCAGCGATCATTCTGAGATAATGGATCTATGAAGATAGGGTTGTTAGCTGCCGTTTCTCTGTAGTGTTTGCTGTTAGGAGACAACCCGTCTACTTGACTATTTTCAGCAAAGAGTTCTACAAAAGTTTCAGCTTTGTCCATGTCAGAAGGAAATTTGTTACATGTATCAATCATTATTGGACACGTGGGTAACTTGGCCCCGTTTTTCATTTGATTCATTTTTGTCCAGACTTTATGGAAATCCTTAAAATCAGAAATTTCTTTGGTGCAGTATGATGCCCAATAATCTTTCTTTGCTTCAGCAATGATTTTATTACACTGGATGTTAGCTTTTTTCATTTCCATGTGATCGTCGGGTTTTCTGCTTTTGATGTAGATTTTGAATTTATCTTTTTTATACTGAACTGCTTTCTCACATTCCTCTGTCCACCAAACATTACCCAAACGATTATTGGACTTATAAGTTTTGAGTTTCGGGATGGAGAGGTCCGCAGCAGCTAGAACTGACTCCTGGAACTTAGAAAACATAACGTCTACATTTTCACTTTCATAATGCTTATATTCTTGATTAGCAAGAGCAGTCCGAAACAAGGACCACTCAGCGCGCACGTAATTATATTTTGGTATGATGTCAGGAGTGCTGTCTTTCATCCTGATGTTGTCATAAGTTATTGTGATGATGATAGGTAAGTGATCACTTCCCAAAGTATCTTTGTGAGTGTCCCAGGTACAGCATGGTACTAATTCTGGTGATATTAGTGACAGATCGATGGCTGTTGCCCGGTGTTTGGAAACATCAGGAATTCTAGTGACACACTCCCATCATTCAAAAGGTAAAGCGCACTGTCAACTATATTTTCTACTAAATGATTGCTTGTAACAGTACAACAATCTTTTTCCCAAAACGGGGAGTGGGAATTAAAGTCTCCACCTATTAGCCATCTACCGTGCTGCAGATCCGGAATCGTATGCAGCCATTCTGTGTTGTGGTCATTTGGACCTGCTGGCAGGTAAACTGACAAAACGTTCAGGATGAAAGAATTACTGAATTGTACTGTGGCCGCACAAGCGTGTAAGTCTTCAGTTGATGTAAAAACTGGGGAATTAAATATGTGATACTGCAACTCTTTAAGTATATATATCGCAGTGGCTACCTTCTTCCCAGGATTTCCCAAGTCATATATCGGAGGATAATAATAATTTTGGAAATTGGGAAGTTTGGTTGGGATAACATTAAGCGACTGCAAAATTAAAACTTCACACTGATTTGATGAGAGAAAATGTTCCAGGTATGCGGAATTGGTGGAAATAGATCTACAATTCCACTGCAAAAATTTGATTTGTGATTGTTGGCGCAATTTCATTGTTGGCTAGTCTCTTATGTTAAATTATTGGTTATCTGTTTGATAATCACGAAGACTGGTTTTCTATGTACGATAAAAATGGCCAGAAAGAAACCATTAATTACTTAGGCTACTATTGAAAGGTAGAACAAAAATGTAAGTAAAACTATGGGGAAAAGTCCTTCTAATAGAGATAAGAGGTGATTAAGAACAGAAACAAATTACAAATAAATGAAACAATGGTATACACGCCGTCAAATGTACGAGATTATAGTCTGACTGAGTCCTTATAGTCTGACGAATTGTCAGAGATGATGTGGAAAAAGTCCTGTGACAGGAATCGTTGATAACTGTAGATCTACTAAAACATATCATATGGCAGCCACCACGGTTCGCAGTTAGCAAAATGGTGGAACCGTCCTAGGGGGAATCATTTTGTGTGTAACTTTTGTGACCAAAAAATGTTTCTTTACTCTTATGTATGGTTAGACATTTTATTTAATTTCCCCCCCAAACCTCACCCCCCCCGCCGTGAGGATGCTGGGGGCCTTTTCTTTTGTTCCCCCTTTTTTTTGGTTTTTTTTTTTCCCCAGACTCAAAGTTCCTTTTCTGTCACTTTTTGGTCTCCTTTTTCCTTTCTTTTGTCTTTCTTCCCCTAACATTTTTCCGGGGAGGGGCCTTCTTTTGAGTCTTACATAATTCTCTTGGTTTGAAAAATTTGGGTATGTATTTATGCATTTTTGGGTTTCTAGGGAAATGACAACGTGGCATACTTTTATTTTAATTTAGGTCTGCTTTTATATTCTGTGTGTCCTTATTTTTTTGAATTTGTATTCAGGTTTGTTTTTTAAATCCCCTTCCCTTAAATTGGATGGAGTGGTCAACGCCGAGGATCTTGATTATGTGCCTAATGCATTAAAGTGTTTTTGTTTTTTCCTTTTTCCCTGTTTTTGCCGTTGAAAATTGTGATGGTTTAAAAAAGTTTATACCCCGATATGGCTTACGCAGTGGGTGGACAAAAAACAGTTACGTAATTTTCTCAGGAGTCTCGGGTGTAAATTATTTGTGGTGTGTTTGATGGTTTTTGTGTGTGGTGGTGTGTGTGTGTGTGGTGTTGTGGTGTGTGTATGTTGTGGGGTTATGTGTGGTGTAGTTTCGTTCGTTCTTTAATTTAACGTCTGTCCTATGAGTTTTATTAGACGGGGGGGGGGGGGGGGGGGAAATGGAGGATGTAAAAAAAATAAAAAAGGGGGAAAATGAAAAGGGAAACAAACTTAACCTAAAAATTTACTTAAACAATGTGAAGGAAAAATTTAAACGAAAAAATAAAAACTCATAAACTTAAAAAAATCATTAACAGGACTGTGAATCAATATTCTGAAATTTGAACTGAAAAAATGATCAGAAATTACTTCTTTAAAATGGTTTCGAAAGTTTTCTTGTGTAAATATTTTTGGTAAAAAAAAACTAGCATTTTGCAGTAAAAATAAACTGTGAAACAGTGGAATTGTTCTCCGCAAAACATTGATATTTTTTTACAATATTTGTTTTCAACGCGTTTAGCTGAATACAAAAATGAACAGCAAAAATCGATCCAAAGGTATGGAAGAATACTGCAAATTTTTTTCATACATTTTGTAATGAAAGTTTTATCATTTGTTGTGTCCAAAAAATTTTCATTGAAAGTTATGAAATCGAATCCTAAGGTTTTTAGCAAGTTGCAAAGCTTCTTTTACGGAAGTTTTTTTTCGTAATTCTTAGTATTATCAGTGTTGTGTCACCTTTTTTAGCTGCTCTGTCTACTACTTTTGTTGCCCCCCCTGAAGACCAACGTGAGAAGGGGACCAGCTTTAAAAACTGATTCTATACCTTTTGTTCCTTTAAACGATGTTAAGATGATTTTTCCCCTAATTAATCAGGTCTTGTGTCTGTATTAAAAGACGTAAGGATTAAAAACAGATTTTTAATAACAAAGAAACACTTTAAAAAAGACAGGGGTTTAAGGTCTATAAAAAATGCAACGCTTGTGTAATAGCGCTAATTCCCCTGTAAATAAGATATATTTGGCCCCAAAGGGAAAAAAGACTTTTTATTTTTTAAAATTTTTGGAACTAATACCTGCCCAGCAGATTTTTTTCAACTGACCCCCGGTAAAAAAAAGGAGGTGGGGGGACGGTATTTTTTTTATCGACGTGTTTTCTTGCTGTGCTATCGAAATGTTAAGTTTCAAATTTTTTTTGCATCTGTATATAATATCAAAAGTGGCTTTAAGCATTTCCCTGTAGGGATGGCTTGTGGTGGTGTCTCAGCTTTTCTCCCAAAAATTTGTTAGACTGTTTTTACTAATCAGTACGTAAAATTGCAACAGCTTTTTGGGTGAAATGTTTTCTTGCCCCGTTTTTTGGGAAAGTCAACATCAAACCCTTTGTTTAAATTTTTTGCTCACAAAATTGTCCTTTTTTGAAGTAGTTCTGATTGCAAAATTTTCTGTCGCTAGCTCACGATAGCTGTTCAGAGACAGAATTCCAGCAACTTTGTAAGTTTCCAGATTTGAAGCATGGGCTGGTACACCTAGTGCAATTTTAAGACTTTTGCAGTCTAAACTTTGAATCTTCTTTAGTAAATATTTGGGTGCACTGAAGAACACTTCTTGTGCATAAGATAATTTAGATCTTACAAGTGCTGTTGATAGATGGAGAAGTATGTTTGTATCCATTCCCCAGGGTAATCTACTTATTATCTTTAAAAAATTTAAGGCTTTTCTTGCTTTTGTTAAAATATAATCAAAATGGGCATTCCAGTTTAATTTCGATGTTATAAAGACTCCCAGAAATTTTACAACCTGTTTGTAATGGATCGCTTCACCATGCAGCCTGAAAGTAGGCAAGTTATTTAAAGTACCACCAGGATTAAAGAGCATCATGCTAGTTTTTTCTGCTGACAACGTCAAACCATTTTCTAACATGTAGTTTCCAAGACTATCTAGATCAGATTGATACAACTTCCTGATGTAATTCTGCGCTCTCTGGGGAGTTGTCTTTTTTAAAGTAATATTCATCCAAATGCATATATCATCAGCGTACTGTACCAAAACAGCACGATTTGAGAGTACTTTAGGAAGATCATATATAAGGATATTAAATAAAATAGGTGCTATCACTGAACCTTGAGGAATTCCCATGTCAAGAGATCGTGAAGAAGAAAACTTGTTCCCACTCTTGCTTGGATTGTTCTATTGGTTAGATAGGACTTAATATAATTATACATATTGCCAGATAGACCAATAGATTTCAACTTGTACAATAAACGTTTATGCCAAACTTGATCATAAGCTTTTTTCACATCAAAAATGTTGCTAAAAGACTTTTTCTACGGGCAAATTGTTGTTTTATCTGAGTTGTAAGTTTAACCAGGTGCTCAACTGTGGATCTCCTTTTTCTGAAACCTGCCTGGTTTACCGGAATAACGTTATTTCTATCACAGTAATGTATAAGTCTGTTTAGGATCAATCTTTCCATTAGTTTGCTCGTATGGGACGTCAAAGCAATAGGTCTGTAACTGTTTTTATTGTTTTTAGGTTTTCCTGCTTTTAATATGGGTATAACAACAGACTTTTGCCATACCTGTGGTACAGTTCCACTCACCCAGCACTTCTGAAAAATTTTATGTAAGAAAATAATATAATTTTCTGGAAGATGCTTAATCATTTCATTTGAAACTGCATCGACACCTACCGAACTCCTTTTGTTGTGTAGAGACAAGATAGTGTTTTTAAGCTCTTCTAAGGTGATCGGAGAATTAAACCAGCGATCATTCTGAGATAATGGATCTATGAAGATAGGGTTGTTAGCTGCCGTTTCTCTGTAGTGTTTGCTGTTAGGAGACAACCCGTCTACTTGACTATTTTCAGCAAAGAGTTCTACAAAAGTTTCAGCTTTGTCCATGTCAGAAGGAAATTTGTTACATGTATCAATCATTATTGGACACGTGGGTAACTTGGCCCCGTTTTTCATTTGATTCATTTTTGTCCAGACTTTATGGAAATCCTTAAAATCAGAAATTTCTTTGGTGCAGTATGATGCCCAATAATCTTTCTTTGCTTCAGCAATGATTTTATTACACTGGATGTTAGCTTTTTTCATTTCCATGTGATCGTCGGGTTTTCTGCTTTTGATGTAGATTTTGAATTTATCTTTTTTATACTGAACTGCTTTCTCACATTCCTCTGTCCACCAAACATTACCCAAACGATTATTGGACTTATAAGTTTTGAGTTTCGGGATGGAGAGGTCCGCAGCAGCTAGAACTGACTCCTGGAACTTAGAAAACATAACGTCTACATTTTCACTTTCATAATGCTTATATTCTTGATTAGCAAGAGCAGTCCGAAACAAGGACCACTCAGCGCGCACGTAATTATATTTTGGTATGATGTCAGGAGTGCTGTCTTTCATCCTGATGTTGTCATAAGTTATTGTGATGATGATAGGTAAGTGATCACTTCCCAAAGTATCTTTGTGAGTGTCCCAGGTACAGCATGGTACTAATTCTGGTGATATTAGTGACAGATCGATGGCTGTTGCCCGGTGTTTGGAAACATCAGGAATTCTAGTGACACACTCCCATCATTCAAAAGGTAAAGCGCACTGTCAACTATATTTTCTACTAAATGATTGCTTGTAACAGTACAACAATCTTTTTCCCAAAACGGGGAGTGGGAATTAAAGTCTCCACCTATTAGCCATCTACCGTGCTGCAGATCCGGAATCGTATGCAGCCATTCTGTGTTGTGGTCATTTGGACCTGCTGGCAGGTAAACTGACAAAACGTTCAGGATGAAAGAATTACTGAATTGTACTGTGGCCGCACAAGCGTGTAAGTCTTCAGTTGATGTAAAAACTGGGGAATTAAATATGTGATACTGCAACTCTTTAAGTATATATATCGCAGTGGCTACCTTCTTCCCAGGATTTCCCAAGTCATATATCGGAGGATAATAATAATTTTGGAAATTGGGAAGTTTGGTTGGGATAACATTAAGCGACTGCAAAATTAAAACTTCACACTGATTTGATGAGAGAAAATGTTCCAGGTATGCGGAATTGGTGGAAATAGATCTACAATTCCACTGCAAAAATTTGATTTGTGATTGTTGGCGCAATTTCATTGTTGGCTAGTCTCTTATGTTAAATTATTGGTTATCTGTTTGATAATCACGAAGACTGGTTTTCTATGTACGATAAAAATGGCCAGAAAGAAACCATTAATTACTTAGGCTACTATTGAAAGGTAGAACAAAAATGTAAGTAAAACTATGGGGAAAAGTCCTTCTAATAGAGATAAGAGGTGATTAAGAACAGAAACAAATTACAAATAAATGAAACAATGGTATACACGCCGTCAAATGTACGAGATTATAGTCTGACTGAGTCCTTATAGTCTGACGAATTGTCAGAGATGATGTGGAAAAAGTCCTGTGACAGGAATCGTTGATAACTGTAGATCTACTAAAACATATCATATGGCAGCCACCACGGTTCGCAGTTAGCAAAATGGTGGAACCGTCCTAGGGGGAATCTGGAGGAGTGTAGCCGTGAAGAACGTGATCGTGTTGTTCTCCAAGGGGTCTCCCAAAACAAATCTCGAACGTGTCTTCCCAGGTTCCCCGCTATCACGCTGCTTCCTCTGGCAGTGGGGTGTATATTGTCGTATAGAAAGTGCTGGTTAGTACGGAGGTTTTCATGTGAAACAAAAGAAATGTTTTTTATGTCAACAAGCTCAGCGGACAAGAAAGCGTTGAACAAATTCCGCTGAACCTCCGTATGTGCATGTCGGACAGGGGCGATCTTGCTGATAACTATCTTTGATGTTGAGTATGTTTGTGCTGCATGTTTTATGCATGAAGCGAGATGTTGAGTAGTTGCTGCGATGTCTTTGTTATTTAGTTCGTGAACACCACAATGAAAAACGATACAGTCAGCAGGATTGTCAAATTTAGATAGTGCCTTGTCTAAAGAGCCTTTTATGTCAGGAATGTTATTCACAGCACACGAGTCTCCTTCAAAACCGTAAGATCGTCCCAGTCGTCTTGAATTGACACCTGTCAACACCGAATCGTGGACAGTCAAAACGTAGGGAAGGTCGTGATTCTTCTTACATTGTTCTGGTATCTTCTTAGTGTGTGACGTTGAATGTTTCGGCTGTGAAGTGACGTCTTTAGCTTTTTTGATGTCATGTTGTTCTTTCCTGCCTTTGGCTTTCTTCTCGGTCGCTATTTTCGCTGGCTTTGATTTAGGCCTATTGCTGCTACTTGTTGTTTTGTCTGATTTTGGGGGCTGTTGGTCGTCCTGTCTGCGTGTTGGTTTCTGTTTGAGAACGTCTGCGTACGTGAGATTTGTTTCATGGAGATCTGTCTGTGTCTGACTGTTACTGGTGATCTTGGTGGTGGTGGTTGCTGTCGACCGGTCCGAGATCTGCGCAAGCACAGTCCTTTCTAGAGAATTTACTTGCTTGCGCAGATCCAGTATGATGTTTTTGAGTTCGACAATCGTACTCACCAGTTCCGCAGAGCTGAGTACAGGCGTGGTGTGTGTTGTCCCACTCTGCGTACCAGTGAGAACCGCGGTCGAAGCGCCATTTGTATGGACAGTCTCAGCCTTTTCGGTCTCATCTCCCTCGTCGCTAGTCGTTTGGATCTCCTGATCGGCCATTCTCACTGTCGTATCTTCTTGCTTCTGCTGAGCAAGGCGGCTTCTTCTTGTCCTGGTCATTTTGGACTGATCCACGATGTCTCTGACTGCCGGAATTTTACCAGTTAGCAATCTCCGCCATCTTGAATGCGTGTCTATCTGTGTGTATGTATGTGTGTGTGTATGTGTGTGTATGTGTGTGTATGTATGTGTGTGTATGTGTGTGTATGTATGTGTGTGTGTGTGTGTATGTATGTGTGTGTATGTGTGTGTATGTATGTGTGTGTATGTGTGTGTATGTGTGTGTCTGTGTGTATATGTGTGTATGTGTGTATTTGTGTGTATGTGTGTATGTGTGTGGGGGTATGTATGTGTGTGTATTTGTGTGTGTGTATGTGTGTGTATGTGTTTGTGTGTATGTGTGTGTGTCTGTGTATGTGTGTGTGTATGTGTGTGTGCTTGTGCGTGTGTATATGTGTTTGTGTGTATGTGTGTTTGTATGTGTTTGTGTATGTGTGTTTGTATGTGTGTTTGTATGTGTGTGTATGTATGTGTTTGTGTATGTGTGTGTATATTTGCGTGTATGTTGTATGTGTGTATGTGTTTGTGCATGTGTGTGTGTATGTGTGTATGTGTGTGTGTGTGTGTATGTGTGTGTATGTGTGTGTGCTTGTGCGTGTGTATATGTGTTTGTGTGTATGTGCGTATGTGTTTTGTATGTGTTTGTGTGTGTGTGTTTGTATGTGTGTGTGTATTTGTGTGTATATGTGTGTGTGTGTGTGTGTGTGTGTGTGTGTGTGTGTGTGTGTGTGTGTGTGTGTGTGTGTGATATGTTAGTGCTTCTGTGTGTATTACATTTTATATCTTGTAAAATACGTAATGCGCAGTACAAGACCGATTTAAAATTATGATAGAATAAAACAAAATCAATGCTGTTCCGTGCAAACATGACATGAATCAGCCCCAGTGTCCATTTGTTTAACCCTTTGACTCCCGCACCCAATCAACCAACCGCAAAAACTTAACTCTTTGACTCCCTCACCCTATCCACCAGCTTTCATCAAGAATCTGGTGGATAGGGTGAAGGAGTCAAAGGGTTAGTTTTTGCTTCACTAGCTGGTTGACAATGCAGGATGCTGGCGGGCAGGGTGCGGGAGTCAAAGGGTTAAGTTTTTGCTTCAGTAGCTTGGGTTGACAATGCAGGATGCTGGCGGGCAGGGTGCGGGAGTCAAAGGGTTAAGTTTTTGCTTCACTAGCAGTGTGACAATGCAGGATGCTGGCGGACAGGGTGCAGGAGTCAAAGGGTTAAGTTTTTGCTTCACTAGCATGGTTGACAATGCAGGATGCTGGCGGGCAGGGTGCGGGAGTCAAAAGGTTAAGCTTTTGCTTCACTAGCATGGTTGACAATGCAGGATGCTGGAGGCAGGGTGCAGGAGTCAAAGGGTTAAGTTTTTGCTTCACTAGCGTGGATGACAATGCAGGATGCTGGTGGACAGGATGCAGGAGTCAAAGGGTTAAGTTTTTGCTTCAATAGCATGGTTGACAATGCAGGATGCTGGCGGGCAGGGTGCGGGAGTCAAAGGGTTAAGTTTTTGCTTCACTAGCGTGGTTGACAATGCAGGATGCTGGTGGACAGGGTGCAGGAGTCAAAGGGGTTAAAATAGTCATCTGCACATTTTTTTCTGTCAGCAGCAACTTCTTCACCCACGACATTCTGCAGACGATGATTGGCAGTCAACACATGATGGGCGTGGCCTATATGATGACGTGGACGAACAGGTGCAGTCCGCAAGGCACGTGCGCATCCTTCACGCCCTACGTGAGTCACCCTGCGACTGATGACTTCATGGCGTTTTATAACAACAGTCACCTGATGTTTCTGTCGGATTTCCGGCGATACTTCCATCTGTCCCGATGAGTTGATTTTCTTATGTTTGTTTGTTTTTTGTTTTTGTTTTCTTTTGTTTTGTTTTCCTACCGAGCTGTACTCGATTCTCACCCAGAAACCTACGTATATTCCCAGGAATCTACTACTTCCTTATTTACTGTTCATTATGGCGTTAGCCTGTAGGGCGGCATAAAGGTTTTCCACTTCCGTTTCCGTTTGATTAAGGCCAGCCTCTGTATAATACCCTGTATGTTTCAGGACCTTAATCCTTTTAACTCTCTGACTCCCATACCCTGTCCACCAGCATCCTGCATTGTCAACTATGATAGCAAAGCAAAAACTTCCTGCAGGAAGCTGGTGGATAGGGTGCGGGAGTCAAAGGGTTGGTAGGCTAATATATAAATACACATATATATTTTGTGTGTGTATGTGTGTGTGTGTGTGTGTATACATATATATATAACATATACATACACACATACAGATAGATAATAGATAGATAGATAGTAGTAGATAGATAGATAGAGATAGATGATGATAGATAAGAACAATAATCATTCTTCTGTTCATCACCACACTAATAACCATTCTTTTTTATCTGCCACCTCACTCTCCTACGACCACAGGGTTATGGAATATCTAGGTAGGACTTCAAAACCTGACCAGCTCATGGGTTTATGTGCAGGCTTAAGGCTTGCGCCGTGATCAGTCTGGATCTTCTCCATCACATGGCACCTGTGACGTTAGTGCATATGGAATCCATTCCGAGCGTGGAGACGTCATTTTGAGAAATTGATACTGAAACTAAAAGTCAATTTTCGAAGGAAAAATATTGTTTTCTTTATTAAATCCATTACCATTTAATCTATTGCATTGCATCAGATTGTATTAATATATAACATATACTTTGCCCTCACACTTAGCACCTTGTTGGAATAGCAATGGTTAAAGTCACAGGCGCCTTGTAACAAACCATGGTACCACGCAGTATGACACAACTGTCTAAACAACCGTCTACATCAGACCAGAATGCAGGCGAATGCTCTGGGAGAAGAGAGGCAGAATGGTTCGGACATTCGCCTGCCAATTACTAAACTTGAGGCTCCAGGGTTCGCTCCCTGTAGAGGCCACGACTTTTCTCCTTTGACCGGAAAATCGAACTGAACGTCTAGTCCTTTGGAAGGGGACGAAAAACGAGTCAGACCCGTGTGTCTTCTGGCTGCGCACGCTAAAGATCCCACGGCAGTTAAAAATCGTGAAGAGCAGGGCATTGCCCGGCTGCCTTGGTATGAAACATTGGAGAGATAAGTTGATTTCCCAGATCCCACCCCTTGAAGACTGATTAGCCTTTTGCCTTTCTGAAGTCTTGGTTAAAAAAGTGTGAATCTGATTATGAATTTGAATCAAGGGAGAGGGGATGGGCGCCGCCTTCATAATGCTGGCCCTGGGAAAAGTTGAGGTCTCTGTCATCTCGCTCCCCTACGACCCCAGGATTATGGAACTATCTACGTAGGACCTCAGAACCTAACCAGCTCATGGGTTTATGTGCAGGCTTAAGGTTTGTGCCGTGATCATTCTGGATCTTCTCCATCACATGGCACCTGTGACGTTAGTGCATATGGAAGTCATTCCGTGCGTGGAGATGTCATCTTGAGAAATTGAAACTGAAACTGAAAATGAAAATCAATTTTTCAAAGGAAAAATATTGTTTTCTATATTAAATCCATTACCATTTAATCTATTGCATTGCAGCATCATCATTATCATCATCAAGTGCCCAGCCACATGGCGTTGGCGATCATGGCCCTCCTTATCCATCTATCCCTTGTTGCTGCAAGTACATCTTCCACCCTCTCTGTCCTCAGCCACCCTGCAAGTCCATCCAATATTTTCTCCCTGGGTCTACCTGGCGTTCTCTTTCCTCCAGCTTTCCTGTTGTAGCTGTAATTCTGTAATTGCATCAGGTTGTATTAATGTATACTTCCCCCTCTACACTTAGCACCTTGTTGGAATAACAATGACTAAAGTCAGAAGCGCCTTGTAACAAACCATGGTACCACGCAGTATAACGCAAATGTCTAAACAACCGTCTACATCAGAAGAGAATGGCCTTTGCCCTTTGAGGTTCCTTCAGTGTAGAACAGTGCCAGGTCCGGTGCCTCAAAGATCAAGCTGGCAAAAACTGAAAAAAACAAATGGCCCCATTCATCACCAGACGTGGCCTGATGTGTACAGTTCGTTACAGTTTCAGTTTCTCGAGGTGACGTCTCCGCACTCGGAACAAATTCCATATGCACTAACGTCACAGGTGCCATGTGTATGGTGATCATGGCACAAGCCTTAAGCCTGCACGTAAACCCATGAGCTGGCCAGGTCCTGAGGCCCTACCTAGACTATGTTTTACTTAGTCTATATTTTATACTGGTATTTTATCGGCCTACCACTGGAATAATCTTGGTTACATGTAAATGACATGTGTATGTGTGTATCTTACCTTCAAAAGGAACATACATATAAAGTAAATGAATAAATAATTGAATTAAAGGTTTGAATCACAACACAACTAGCTCTAGCTCTTCTGTATAAACTCGTTTCACATGACAGCCCCCACCCCCCCCACCGTCAATGCCCAAATGCTCAGCTGTCTATCAACTGATGAAGACAATATGATCGTGTACGCAGTGAATGAAAGAAGAGGACTGGAATAAGATTTTTTATATATACAGACTAAACAACATGTATCACATGACGAAAATTCCAAAGAGTATAACAGTCTCAGACTATCAATTCAGACATAAATCATCCATTCAAAAAGTTACTTTCTGCCACTCAGAGTCAACAGTCTCAGACTATCAATTCATGACATAAACCATCCATTCAAAAAGTTACTTTCTGCCACTCAGAGTCAACAGTCTCAGACTATCAATTCATGGCTTAAATCATCTATTGAAAAAGTTACTTTCTGCCATTTAGTACTCAGACTATCAATTCGCGACATAAATCATCTATTGAAAAAGTTCACTTTCTGCCACTCGGAGTCAACAGTCTCAGATTATAATTCATGACTTTAAATATGTATTGAAAAGGTCACTTTCTGCCATATCAACGTCTCAGACTATAAATTTCTGACATAAATTATCTATTGAAAAAGTCACTTTTGCCACTCAGAGTCAACAGTCTCAGACTATCAATTCATGACATAAATCATCTATTGAAAAGTACTTTCTGCCACTTAGAGTCAACAGTCTCAGACTATCAATTCATGACATAAATCGTCTATTGAAAAAGTTACTTTCTGCCACTTAGAGTCAACGATCTCAGACTATCAATTCATGACATAAATCGTCTTTGAAAAAGTTACTTTCTGCCACTTAGAATCAACGATCTCAGACTACCAATTCATGACATAAATCGTCTATTGAAAAAGTTACTTTCTGTCACTTAGAGTCAACAGTCTCAGACTATCAATTCATACATAAATCGTCTATTGAAAAAGTTACTTTCTGCCACTTAGAGTCAACGTCTCAGACTATCAATTCATGACATAAATCGTCTATTGAAAAGTTACTTTCTGCCACTTAGAGTCAACGATCTCAGACTATCAATTCATGACATAAATCGTCTATTGAAAAAGTTACTTTCTGCCACTTAGAGTCAGCGTCTCAGACTATCAATTCATGACATAAATCATCTATTGAAAAAGTTACTTTCTGCCACTTAGAGTCAACAATTCTCAGACTATAATACACACATAATCGTCTTTTGAAAAAGTCACTTTCTGCCATATTAGGAGTCAGCAGTCTCAGACTATCAATTCACGACATAAATCATCTATTGAAAAAGTTACTTTCTGCCACTTAGAGTCAACAGTCTCAGACTATCAATTCACGACATAAATCGTCTATTGAAAAAGTTACTTTCTGCCACTTAGAGTCAACAGTCTCAGACTATCAATTCACGACATAAATCATCTATTGAAAAAGTTACTTTCTGCCACTTAGAGTCAACAGTCTCAGACTATCAATTCACGACATAAATCGTCTATTGAAAAAGTTACTTTCTGCCACTTAGAGTCAGATCCCTTACCACTTCAGCCAGCTAGCTTCCTTGAGATACAAATTGCATAACTTCAGGCTTCACTCATGAAAAACAGGCATTTTCCATAAAAGATATGTATTTGTCTGAAAGTGATATTTATCCATCACCTGTTGTTTGAATTCTGTGTCTTGTTTATGGGTTACAGGAATAAGAAGATCGATTTTAACATCCGTACATAATACTAAAGACATGCTATGCAATGTGTGTTCTGATTTCAGATATTAAATGACATATTGACAACTTATTATGAATTTACATGTGATTTGAATTTGCCTCTTGAACTCTCTGTCTCTGACATTCTGTCCCCATTCTCTCTGTCTCTGTCTCTCTGTCTCTGTCTCTGTCTCTGTCTCTGTCTCTGTCTCTCTTCTCTGTCTCTCTCTCTCTCTGTGCTTCTCTGATCTCTGTTTCGTCTGTCTGTCTGTCTGTCTGTCTGTCTTCTCTCTCTCTCTCTCTCTCTCTCTCTCTCTCTCTCTCTCTCTCTTCATCTGTTCACATAATGACTTTTCGAACCCACAACCATTAGCATGTGAATCCGATGCTCAAATCAACTGAGCTACTGGGGCCCGCATGCAGATGAAACCAATGTATTCATATATTTAGGTACTGACCAACAAGCTTAAGAGTCAAATCACCCACTATAGAAAAAAACCTGATCAAAACATAGCTTTTAAAGCTTTTACATTTAGTAATGCTTAAGAGAGATAATCCGTGCACCTTTCGCACTAAAACATTCTGCAAGGGTTATTCCCCTTACAACAATATAACCAATCTATTCGTCGGTTAACATACGTTCACATTGTTGTAAAGGGAATATCCTTTGCAGAATGATTTAATTTAAAAGGGGCTCGGATTATCTCTCTGAATCCTTTGACTCCCGCATCCTATCCACCAACTGCAAAAACTCAACCCTTTGACTCCCTCTACCCTATCCACCAGCTTCCTGCAGGAAGCTGGTGGATAGGGTAGAGGGAGCAAAGGTTACATTTTGCTTTGCTAGCATGGCTGACAATGCAGGATGTCTGTGGACAGGGTGCAGGAGTCAAAGGGTTAAGCATTAATGAACGTTATAGTTTATATGTTATGCTTTGATCAGGTTTTTTCTCCAGTGAGCGACACTGACCCTTAACCCCGGAGGTCAGGTCCTATATCGACACCAGTAGGTCAAGCTGGACAGTGTCTGCTCTGTAATGGAATGGAATGGAATCTTTTATTTAATGTCTGTTCACAATAGTGATTTTACACACCTACACACACACACACACACACACACACACACACACACACACACACACACACACACACACACACATCACATACACACACACATACATACATACATACATACATACATACATACATACATACATACATACATACATACATACATACATACCACACACACACAAAGGGAAAAAAAGAAAAAGAAAAGGAAATGGACAAAAAAAGGGAGGGTGGGGGATAGGGATGGGGAGGGGTGATGAAAGTTTGAATATAAGAAGGGGAACAATTACAATTAATAATTCAGAACAATGAATTAACAGTGTCAAATAATAACATACAACAATTAGTTAACTCTTCTGTAACAATCTGCCGACAGGGGATCTGAGAATCCGAAATAATATCATCAATAATATCATCTGCTCTGTGAAGAACTACATGTGCCTGTCAAAGATGACATCGCAGTCTTGTTCTGTGAGGCAAACCAGGCTCAAGGCTTCTTGGCTTCCGGGACGACTGGCCCTGTAACGGTGTCATTTTTATCGCTTTAGCCTTCATGTTAGCGTCGTCCTTACGTCAGTGGCATCGTCAGCTGATCGTATTACTAACTGCCCGCTGTCAATTCTTTGCACGCCCTTTTTCTCTGCCTGTCAGCATCGTCTCTGAGTCACTGGCATTGCGGAAGTATCACGTCGCTACCTACAGTTTCAGTTTCAATTTATCAAGATGACGTCTCCGCGCTCAGAACGACTTCCATATGCACTAACTTCACAGGTGCCATGTGTATGGTGACCGTGGCACATGCCTTAAGCCTGCACATAAACCCATGAGCTGGCTAGACGATGTTTTACCTAGTCTATATTTTGTACTGGTATTTCATCAGCCTATCACTGGAATAATCTTGGTGACGTGTGAATGACATGTGTGTGCGTGCATCTTACCTTCAAAAAAGGAACCACACACACACACACACACACACATAATATATACTATATATATACATATATATATATATATATATATATTATATATATATATATATATATATAAGGTCAATAAATAAATAATTAAAGGTCTGAATCACAACACAACCAGCTATTCTGCATAAACTCGTTTTCACATGACAGATCCCACCCCTTCCCCCCACCCCACCAATAGTCAATTCTCAAATGCTCAGCCGTTGAGTCACTGGCATCGTGGATGTATCACGTCGCTACCTGCATCTCTTTGCAGTGTGCACGTTGTCTCCAGTGTGTGTGGTCGTCGCTGACTATTAACGAACAACTGTTTTGTGGAGTGTGATTTGTATTCGTTTTGCTGATTGCTTGCTAAAAATCAGTCGTAGGTTTTTTTTCTTTTGTTTATTTGTTTGTTTTAGGATCACTGCACTCAGGGAGGTTACCTTTGTGCTCACCTTTTTTTTTTCGTCCATTTTCTACGCCACTTTAAAGGCCACAGAAGCTATAACAGTTTTTACAATGGCATGATGATGATGTCCATGAGGATGATAATCACGATGCTGTGGAGTTCCATCTAGGATTGAGACTACGTGACAGGGCTGTACTCTACGCTTACTATCATAACATATCCTGGCGTCAACCAGGCCCGAGAGATACAGACACCTTCCGTGTTGGTCAGAAGATTTCGAGCAACAACCTCAATGTCGTATCCGTGAAGTGGGTGAGACTCGACTGTGTGGTCACAGTCTTCCCAATGAGCCCATACAGCAGGCCCAACTCTGGGTAGGAGCCGGTTAGAGCCGAAAAATCCCACAACGATTTTTGAAGGGACTGATGTGGATTCGAACCCACAACCTTCCAGTCGTTAGTCCGTTGCGTTAACCACTACACCACGGCGACTGGTATAGTCGTAGAAGTCTTGGTTAACTTAAGAACTTTGGGTTCGGGTGTGACTCATAATTTTGAATAAATGTATTATTTGAGTGGCTCAGTCCATTAGTTCCGTGTGTGTCCAAATTCTGCTTGGGATATTGAATAACAGACAGGGGGTAGGGGAGAGACAGACAGACAGAGACAGAGAGGGACAGAGACAGACAGACAGAGAGAAGAGCAATTCTGTGTGTGCTGTAAAAGTTTGGTCACTGGTGTAACGAATTTCAGCGTTGTACTTATAAATGTTACGCCAATGACGAAAAGCAGTTTTAAAAAATTGGTACTCCTTCCAGTATGACCAAGAAAAACAGTTTCACATCTCCATTTACTTTGATCCCCAAAACAGTATCTGTGAACTTACAAAACAGTACCTGTGAACTTACAAAACAGTACCTGTGAACTTTCAAAACAGTACCTGTGAACTTTCAAAACAGTACCTGTGAACTTACAAAACAGTACCTGTGAACTTACAAACAGTACCTGTGAACTTATAAAACAGTACCTGTGAACTTACAAAACAGTACCTGTGAACTTACAAAACAGTACCTGTGAACTTACAAAACAGTACCTGTGAACTTATAAAACAGTACCTGTGAACTTACAAACAGTACCTGTGAACTTATAAAACAGTACCTGTGAACTTATAAAACAATACCTGTGAACTTATCATCCGGATTTTCTCAAGTCTTTTACTGACGAAAACTTATTTTACACCACTGATGCACTACAAAAAAATACCCCTACCCTTAACAGATTACACAAGCCAAAATACTCACCTGACATAGCACCGTATAGTCGCATGCAATGAGTGAAAGAGAAATGGAAGAAACTTTTGGCAATGTTTTGTATGGGGAAAAAGGGAGCAGTCCTTCTCTTTGCCTGCATTTCTGTCATCGTCACATCAGTGACAAAATTGTGACAGACATCAAAATTTGATTTTTAAAAGTGCCACTCAAACACACGATCAATATTTAGGAAACAACGTACTTCATATTTCTAGAGCACTCAGCAACTGCAATCTTTCTCATAATTTTTGAGGGACCAGGTTTTTTCTGTCTTACTTTCAGGAGAAATGTAATATGGAGTACTATTCAAAAGGAAGGCATTTTAGCACCCATGTACACATAATGTGAAAATAAACAATTACAATAAACGACTATCAGGTGCGGCTTATTCGTAATATATAGTCAGCTCATCCAGGAATGTACAGGCTATTTACGATTACAAATCTAGGACCAAAGTAAACAGTAATAATTTTTCAATCGCCAAAGACACATTTTCAGACTTTTTATGAAAAACGCTCATATACCAGATCTTGCAAAAATTCCAAAACAACACAAATCAATAAGAAACACTAATAGAAATGTTTTATTTGCCCATCTTTTAGAGAAACATAAGACAACATTTCAAGGACTGCTGTATTGCCAGAGAGCGTATGACTAAAAGGTCTGCTGATAAATAGACAGAAAAAAAAAGACAGAAAAAGAAAGGAAAAAGAAAACGAAAAGAAAAAAAAAGAAATGACCAATGAAGAAGGACTGTAAAGCACTATAAAAACAAAAATCAAATCTTGGTACTCTGTACACCTGCTTACAACCCAGCCCCATAAAAAAGTTTTAAATCAATTGTAGTAAGCTACTAGACAAATGGAATAATACAGACAAAACACGTTCATTGGTTCATTCTGGCAATATGATTATTTTGACTACCTGGTTGAACCTGTCTCTCAGTGACAAAAAAAAGCTACTTACTGCGTTATGATTATTGTTTAGCAGATGCAAATGACGCAGAAGAGTTTTTATACAACTTCTTTGGCCATTAAGCTGGCGTAGAAAATAGGACAGGCAAAACAAAACAAAATAAATCAAAAAGGTGAGCGCAAAGAAAGCGCCATGACCCTTTAAAGTAAAGTAAGCTCACATAGAATTAACGAACGTATGCTTGCATGCGTATGCCCCTTGCCATATGTTAATTAAGCTGACCTCTGACACTTCATTCTCATGAAAAGGAAACAAAACTTGGCTGCTCAACCTTTTGACTCCCTCACCCTACCCACCAACTGCAAAAAAAAAACAACCCTATGACTCCCTAACCCTATCCACCAGCTTCCAACATTTCAAGGACTGCTGTATTGCCAGAGAGCGTATGACTAAAAGGTCTGCTGATAAATAGACAGAAAAAAAGACAGAAAAAGAAAGGAAAAAGAAAACGAAAAAAAAAAAAAGAAATGACCAATGAAGAAGAACTGTAAAGCACCATACAAACAAACATCAAATCCTGGTACTCTGTACACCTGCATACAACCCAGCCCCATAAAAGAACTTTTTTTTAAATCAGTTGTGGTAAGGTACTAGACGAATGGAATAATACAGACAAAACACGTTCGTTGATTCATTCTGGCAATATGATTATTGTTTAGTAGATGCAAATGACGCAGAAGAGTTTTTATACAACTTCTTTGGCCATTAAGGTGACGTAGAAAATAGGACATCATCATCATCATCATCAGGTGCCCTGCCGCATGGCGTTGGCGATCATGGACTTCCATCTGTCTTTATCTCTTGTTGCCCCAAGCATCTCTTCCATCCTCCTTGTCTTCAGCCACTCCGCAAGTCCGTCTAGTATTTTCTCCCTGGGTCTACCTGGTGCTCTCTTTCCCTCCAGCTTTCCCATTGTGACCAGAATGTGGATGAATAAACAAAAGAAAATAGGACAGGCAAAACAAAACAAAATAAATCAAAAATGTGAGCGCAAATCAAGTGTCGTGACCTTTTAAAATACGCTCACTCATAGAACTAACGAACACATGTTTGAATGTGTATGTCCCCTGCCATTATCATGTTAAGCTGACCTCTGACTCTTCATTCTCATAAAAAGGAAACAAAACTTGGCTGCTTAACCTTTTGACTCCCGCACCCTACCCACCAACTGCAAAAACTTAACCCTATGACTCCCTAACCCTATCCACCAGATTCCTGTGGGAAGCTGGTGAATACGTTGAGGGAATCAAAGGGTTGAGTTTTTGCTTTGCTGCCATGGTTGATAATGCAGGATACTGGCGGACTGGGTGCAGGAGTCAAAGGGTTAAATATATAGGCACACATACCGCAATAAATGTGAAACACGGTCTTAGACTAATAAAATAGGACTGCTTAATTCAAAGACGATACATAGACATACACAATACGTGTGCAACAGTCTTAGACAACACAAGTAAAACTCACTGCTTAAAGATGATACATAGACATACACAATACGTGTGCAACAGTCTTAGACAACACAAGTAAAACTCACTGCTTAAAGATGATACATAGACATACACAATACGTGTGCTACAGTCTTAGACAACACAAGTAAAACTCACTGCTTAAAGATGATACATAGACATACACAATACGTGTGCAACAGTCTTAGACAACACAAGTAAAACTCACTGCTTAAAGATGATACATACACATACACAATACGTGTGCTACAGTCTTAGACAACACAAGTAAAACTCACTGCTTAAAGATGATACATAGACATACACAATACGTGTGCTACAGTCTTAGACAACACAAGTAAAACTCACTGCTTAAAGATGATACATAGACATACACAATACGTGTGCTACAGTCTTAGACAACACAAGTAAAACTCACTGCTTAAAGATGATACATACACATACACAATACGTGTGCTACAGTCTTAGACAACACAAGTAAAACTCACTGCTTAAAGATGATACATAGACATACACAATACGTGTGCTACAGTCTTAGACAACACAAGTAAAACTCACTGCTTAAAGATGATACATACACATACACAATACGTGTGCTACAGTCTTAGACAAGTAAAACTCACTGCTTAAAGATGATACATAGACATACACAATACGTGTGCTACAGTCTTAGACAAGTAAAACTCACTGCTTAAAGATGATACATAGACATACACAATACGTGTGCTACAGTCTTAGACAAGTAAAACTCACTGCTTAAAGATGATACATAGACATACACAATACGTGTGCTACAGTCTTAGACAAGTAAAACTCACTGCTTAAAGATGATACATAGACATACACAATACGTGTGCTACAGTCTTAGACAAGTAAAACTCACTGCTTAAAGATGATACATAGACATACACAATACGTGTGCTACAGTCTTAGACAAGTAAAACTCACTGCTTAAAGATGATACACGCACATACACAATACGTGTGCAACAGTCTTAGACAACACAAGTAAAACTCACTGCTTAAAGATGATACATAGACATACACAATACGTGTGCTACAGTCTTAGACAAGTAAAACTCACTGCTTAAAGATGATACATAGACATACACAATACGTGTGCAACAGTCTTAGACAAGTAAGACTCACTGCTTAAAGATGATACATAGACATACACAATACGTGTGCAACAGTCTTAGACAAGTAAAACTCACTGCTTAAAGATGATACATAGACATACACAATACGTGTGCTACAGTCTTAGACAAGTAAAACTCACTGCTTAAAGATGATACATAGACATACACAATACGTGTGCAACAGTCTTAGACAACACAAGTAAAACTCACTGCTTAAAGATGATACATACACATACACAATACGTGTGCAACAGTCTTAGACAACACAAGTAAAACTCACACGGCTTAAAGATGATACATAGACATACACAATACGTGTGCTACAGTCTTAGACAAGTAAAACTCACGGCTTAAAGATGATACATACACATACACAATACGTGTGCAACAGTCTTAGACAACACAAGTAAAACTCACGGCTTAAAGATGATACATAGACATACACAATACGTGTGCAACAGTCTTAGACAACACAAGTAAAACTCACGGCTTAAAGATGATACATAGACATACACAATACGTGTGCAACAGTCTTAGACAACACAAGTAAAACTCACGGCTTAAAGATGATACATAGACATACACAATACGTGTGCAACAGTCTTAGACAACACAAGTAAAACTCACTGCTTAAAGATGATACACGCACATACCACGATGAATGTGGAATACGGTCTTAAACAACTAAAACTGGACTGCCTTAAGAGTATACGTGTACATCATCATCATCATCATCATGATAATAGTAGCTGATTGCAAATGAACAAATCTTTTCATCATCATGAAGTGCCTGCCGCATGGCAATCTTAGCCCTCCATATGTATCTATCCCTTATTGCCGCAAGCACATCTTCCACTCTCTCTGTCCTCAGCCACTCTGCAAGTCTGTCCAATATTTTCTCCCCTGGGTCTGCCTGGTGTTCTCTTTCTCTCCAGCTTTCCTGTTGTGACCAGGTGTTCTAATTCCCCTTTCCTCATAAAATGGCCTATAAGTGTTGCCTGTCTTTTCCTAATCTTCCTTATGAACGATCTTCTTGTGTCTGCCTCCATCAAGAGTACGCGTACATACCAGATAAATGTGGAATACCGTCTTAGGCAACTAAAACTGGATTGCCTGAAAATGATACCCACACATATCACGATAAATGTGGAATACGGTCTTCATCATCATCATCATCAGGTGCCCTGCCGCATGGCGTTGGCGATTATGGACTCCCATCTGTCTCTATCTCTTGTTGCCTCAAGCATCTCTTCCACCCTCTTTGTCATCTGCCACTCTGCAAGTCCGTCTAGTATCTTCTCCCTGGGTCTACCCGGTGCTCTCTTTCCCTCCAGCTTTGCCGTTGTGACCAGGTGCTCCAGTTACCCTTTCCTCATAAAATGGCTTATAAATGTTGCCTGTCTTTTCCTAATCTTCCTTATCAATGATCTACTTGTGTCTTCCTCCATCAAGACTGTCTCGTTTGTTTTCTTTGCTGTCCATGGAACTCTCAACATTCTTCTTAGAAACCACATCTCGGCTGCCTCAATCTTGTTCTGGCTTTGTTTGTTGACTGTCCATGCCTCACAACCGTACAACAGTATTGGTTCTACATAACATTCAAGAACTCTCTTCCTGATGTTAATTGATAGGCATTTGTTGTAAGAATGCTTTTCATCTTCTTGAATGCTGTTTTGGCTTGGCCGATTCTGCTGGCTATTTCTGATGTGCATCTGCCGTCTGGTGAAATAATCGTTCCCAGGTATTTAAACTTATCAACCTGTCTCAAGGTTGTGCCATTTGCTGTTATTTTGCGTGAGAAGATTTCATGTTTTTTACTGATCACCATGACTTCAGTCTTCCTGCTGTTTAGTTCCAACCCCTTACCTTTGCTTTCTATTTCTAGTATATTCACAAGGTTTGTAGGTCCCTTTCAGTTTCAGCAATTAGCACGGTGTCATCTGCATATCGAATGTTGTTTATCATTTTTCCTCCAACCTTTAATCCATGGTCTTCCTCTAGGTTTCTCATGATGTTTTCGCTGTAAAGTCTTAGACTAGTATAACTGAACTGCTTAAAACGAAACCAAAACAAATGTGACTGCCCGCGTTCAAGCAAATTGGAACCAGAAAAAAAAACGAAAAAAAGTAATAAGAACGCGTATTTAATACAAGGCAAGACAGGCTCAAATTTTTCCGCCAACTGGCCTTTGTCAAGCGTAAGATCACAAACAAACAAACACCAGATACAAAAATTACGAGAGAAAGACTGAAACTTCCCTGCTGCTCTCTCCAGTTGGCCGAAAATTTGCGCCTGCCTTGTCTTGTATTAAATACGCGTTCTTGTTCTTTCTTCGTCTTTTTTTTTCTGGTTCCTGTTTGCTTGAACGCGGGCAGTCACACTTGTTTTGAACGCATACCACTACAAATGTGGAATACGGTCTTAGACTAATAAATCTAGACTGCTTTAAAACGATCACACACATACCACGGTAAATGGTAGAATACGGTCTTAGTCTTGCTGACAGGAAGGAAAAGGACTCGTCAATGTGTCTTTCTTAGGAACCTGGAAAAAAAACACGAGAAAAAGACTAAAACGCGTATTTAATACAAGACAAAACAGGCGCAAATTTCCGGCCAATTGGCCTTTGTCAAGCGTAAGATCACAAGATGTGGTTTCTCAGAAGAATGTTGAGAGTTCCATGGACAGCAAAGAAAACAAACGAGACAGTCTTGATGGAGGCAGACACAAGTAGATCACTCATAAGGAAGATTAGGAAAAGACAAGCAACATTTATAGGCTAGTTTATGAGGAAGGGGGATTTGGAGCACCTGGTCACAACGGGAAAGCTGGAGGGAAAGAGAGCACCGGGTAGACCCAGGGAGAGAATGCTGGACGGACTTGCAGAGTGGCTGGGGATGAGGAGGGTGGGGAAGATGCTGGGAGCAACGAGAGATAGAGATGGTTGGAAGTCCATGGTCACCAACGCCATGCGGCAGGGCACCTGATGATGATGATGAAGATCACAAACAAACAAACACCAGGTACAAGAATTCCTTTTCTCACATTTGAAGGAACAGCAGGGAAGTTTCAGTCTTTTTCTCCTAATTTTTGTACCTGGTGTTTGTTTGTTTGTGATCTTACGCTTGACAAAGGCCTGTTGGCCGAAAATTTGCGCCTGTCTTGTCTTGTTGTATTAAATACGCGATCTTATTCTTTTTTCGTGTTTTTTTCTGGTTCCTGTTTGCTTGAACGCGGGCAGTCACACTTGTCTTTGTCTTTCTTACGCCAGCATAATTATTCTCTGAATCTATATTCCACGCTCTCATCAGTTAAAGATGAAGTTGTTAACGGTTAGTGCCATGTACGAAGCACACATATGTGAAAATGAGTCTTTTTAAGTTTCTTGCCTAATTCTGGTGCTCATGACGCAGACGAGACACTTGCAGGCATATTTTGGGACAACGCAGGGTCAGAAGACAATCTGTAACATTCATCTTCAGGGTTGAAGCCTAAAAAGCAGACGTAACACAAACTAAGTCTTCATAAGAACACATGTGATAAAGTTCACTTACTTTGTGCGCTTACTGTCAGTAGGGCATTCTGTATGTTAAAACAAGGGGGAGGGGGGGATTCCCAGGACACAATCTTTTAAAGCTCTTTGCAAAGTTGCGAAGCTGGCCCTGATGATTTGAAGTTTCAGTTTCAGTTTCAGTTTCACATTCAGTTTCTCAAGATGACGTCTCCGCACTCGGAACGAATTCCATATATACTAACGTCACAGGTGCCACGTGTATAGTGACCGTGGCACAAGCCTTAATTAAGCCTGCACATAAACCCATGAGCTGATTTGAAACAGATTCGAACTTCGCTTACCCAAGGACCATGCCGTCCTTAAACAATTTCTACATGTTCTTGCAAGCAAAACAATGAAAACAATCTGATATTCTTATGGACACCACACTCAGTAAACCAAACAGACATTTTTAGTGTGAGTTTGGTTCAACAGAGACAGAAAACATTCAAACTACTGTGGTAAGTGGTCGTCACGCGCTCAACATAATGGTTTTAACGACACAAGGTTCTTGCAGTGCTAACAGCAAGCACCAGGGAGGGAAAGAGAGCACTAGGTAGACCCAGAGAGAAGATATTGGACGGACTTGCAGAGTGGTTGAAGACAAAAAGGGTGGAAGAGATGCTTGAGGCAACAAGGGATAAAAACAGATGGAAGGCCATGATCGCCAACGTCATGTGGCAAGGCACTTGATGATGATGATGATGAACACCAAGCACCATGAGAGCTAGCAGACGGCCACTTTCAACGCCAGGTGTGACCTGAATATGTGTCTAGACTGCGATTGAAAGAAGAAAAAGTGCCAGACAAGACATCTTAGTGCTGGGTTTTTTTTAGTGGCGGCAAAAACAAGCAACACACAGTCGTTTAAACTCGTTCCTGAACTTGGTGCCAGTAAGGATGTAGAGATAAAAATTGGTCGTGTTGTTGACAAAGGTCAGATGCAGCACCACCAGCTCCACAGCGCTGGGCACGCCCTCATACCCCGTGATGGAGTAGACCATGATGTTGGGCAGGTAAGACACAATGTACACCACAGACATCATGATCACCGTCACTGTGGTGGAGCTCGCCTGTTTCAAACGTTTGCTGCTGTTTCCCGTCCACCTGACAGAGGCTAGAATTTTCCATGACAGCACGCCATTGCTGATCAGCAGACAACTGAACGGTATCACAGCGACGCCCACAATGGATGTCAAGTCGATGAATCTTGATGCCACGTGGTGGATATCGATGTAGCAATACCGGACCCCATTATGCCAAGTGAAAAACGTGTAAGCCACAAAGATGGGCCACCACATGATCAAGGAAACCACCACTAAAGCAGCGATCAACACCAGCGCTCTACGTCGTGTACACAACACGTTCACCCGATGCGGCCACATGACAGACACCACTCGCTGGAAGGACAAAATCACCAACAAGTAAGCCGAGCACGTAGCACTGGAGCGAGACAGCCAGGGACTTAACTTACACACCAAAGGATGGATGGACAGATAAGAGAAATCGGTCATGTACGCCAGGTTCAGTGACAGACACTTCTCGGTGAGACTGATCTGATCGAAGACGGCCAGAGCCATCAGAAATGTGTTGAAAGAAGAGTCCCACGACTTCAGAGAGCGCAGGACGACCACGCTCATCACGTTGCCAAAGGTTCCTCCCACAGTAATGAAGGGAAATGAAATTCTGAAGACCAGGCTGAAGAGATCCACATCAAACGGCGGCTGCCGGCTGGTCACAGCTTGGGTGGCTGTCTGGTTCGTTATGTCTGAGCTGTTGGTGTACATGGAGCTGTCAGTTGGTGTGGTGGACGTCATCGCTTTTTGGGTAAAATACGGTTCCATTTATTTCACACTAGAGGCTGCACACAGACCATAAGTCAGTGTTGCACATCGGACATCATTTATACTAAACACACAATATTAACCCTTTGACTCCCTCACACTATCTTCCATTTGCAAAACATAGTCAGTGTTGCACATCGTACATGGTTTATACCAAACGTACGTAATATTAACCCTTCGACTCCCTTACACTATCCACCAGTTGCAAAACCTTAACCTTTTCACTCTCTCATCCTGTCCTGGTGGATAGGATCTCACCTGTCTCACCTGTCGGCGTCACCGGGTTCGGTGTTGGCCGCTGCACACTTAGACATCCCCATCTCTCTCCAGGCCGCTCTGTCTTGACTTTTGTGGACAATTTCTTGAATATTTAGGCCACTGATGTTGATCATGTTCTCGATGTATGAGATTGGAGGTCTGCCTTTCTTCCTTTTTGCCTCTGTTTTTCCTTGAAAGATGGTTGTCATGAGGTCCGTGTTCTTGCTACGTGACACATGGCCAATGTATTTTGGTCTTCTCTTGTTGATGTCTGCTAGTAGTTTACTGGTGGTATCAAGTTCTTCCAGGACACTTTCATTTAGTTCTTCTATCTGTCCATTTGACATGTAGTAGTCTCCGATAAAACCACATCTCTGCTGCTTCAATTCTTCTGCAATCAATTATTCTCAAAGTCCAGGCTTCGCAGCCATAAATTATAACTGGCCAGATCAAATATTTTAGAAGTCTAACTTTCAGGCCATTCGGTATGCCTCTGTCTTTCCAAGTGTTGTTTATTCTTTTCTTTGAAGATAAGATACACAGACACACAATGTAACCAAGATTGTTCCAATGATAGACCAATACAATACTAATATAGAATTTAAAAAAAAAACTTATAGGTCAGATAGGACCTTAGGACCTTGCCAGCTTATGGGATTATGTGCAGGTTGAATGCTTGTGCTATGATCATTCTGGATCTATTCCATCAGATGGCACCTGTCACGTCAATGCAGACAGAATACATTCCGAGCGCGGAGACGTCATCTTGAGAAACTGAAATTGAAACTGAAACTGTTAGTGGTGACACGCTTTGCTTTCCAGAAAGACTTCAAAACGCTCACAACAACAGCGCGCAGAACTGGCGTAAGGAATGTACGCAGAACTGTTGCAATGAGCGTAAACGTACGCAGAAATAGCGATGGAAGCGTAGTTGAGTGGCACTCCAGATACGCTCAACAACACTATCACCACAACACAGATTGTAACAATCTTCATCACTGCAACGGGTCCACATTACAATCACACGTAACTACACCACTACTTTGAAAGAAAAACTGTGCAAAATAACTACTTATTACTTACTTACTTACTTACTTACTTACTCACTTACTTACTTACTTACTTACTTACTTACTTCACTCACTTCACTCACTTACTATCACTTCACTTACTTACACTACCTTATCTACACTTACTCATACTACACATTGTCTATCACACATGTTCATGATAGACAGCTGAGCATTTCGGTATTGACTGGGTGGGGGATGGGGGGGGGCGGTTTGTCATGTGAGACTAGTTAATACAGAATAGCTAGCTGCCCTGTGATTCAGACCTTTAATAATAAAATTATATTTATTTACTTTATATATATGTTCCTTTTTTGATGGTAAGATACACATGTCATTTACATGTAACCGAGATTATTCCAGTGGTAGGCTGATAAAATACCAGTATGAAATATAGACTAGGAAAAATATAGTCTAGGTAGGGCCTCAGGACCTGGCCAGCTCATGGGTTTATGTGCAGGCTTAAGACTTGTCCATGATCACCATACACATAACACCTGTGACATTAGTGCATATTGGAATTCGTTCCGAGTGCAGAGACGTCGTCTTGAGAAACTGAAACTGAAACTGAAACTGAAATCCATCGGATTGTCGGAAGATTCCATTATCTTCACGTAAATTATATGTGGAGTACTAGAATTTTGGTTGAGCATAATAATATCAGACAATTTATATCATATCAAACAGATATACAATGCATACAAAACAGACAAATGAACACAAAAAAATCTCTTGATTTTGTTAAAAAGACTTTCCATAGTAGGCCCTATTAGAATGAACGATCTAAGAAATAAACAATCAATCCTAAATAAAGAAAAACACGGAAATATGCAATGAAAATACGACCAGAAACAAATTCATCTTTTCTGGAATCAATGCAAAGTACATGTATAACCACTTCAAGATTATTTTCTATACTAAAACTGAAAGCAGCTACGAAAGGAAACAAGAAAGACGCCTGTAGAAGAAGAGATCTCCCAAATATGCTGGGGATCTATATCTGCCACACGCTATGGAACCCTGCATCCAACACCACAAGGCAAGCCCTCACCTGGTAAACCAGTCGCCGTGGTGTAATGGTTACCGCAACGGATTACCGACTGGAAGGTTGTGGGTTCCAATCCCCATCAGTACCTTCAAAAATCATTGTGGGGTTTCTCGGCTCTAACCAGCTCCTACCCAGAGTTGGGCGTGCTATGGGCTCGTTGGGAAGACTGGAACCACACAGTCGAGTCTCATCCACTTCACGGATACGTCACTGAGGGTGTTGTTCAAATCTTCTGACCAGCACCGCAGTGTCTGTATCTTGACACAGGAGATCGCCAGGATATATTATTATAGTAAGCGTAGAGTCCAGTCCTGTCACGCAGTCTCAATCCTAGATGGAACTCCATAGCATCATGATTATCATCGTCATCGACATCATCATCATCGCATTGAGAAAAACTGTGCCGGCTTCTGTGGCCTTGGTGGCGTAGAAAATGGAACCAAAAAGAAAAGAAAAAAGAAAAGAAAAGAAAAAAGAAAAGAAAAGAAAAAAAAAGAAAAGAAAAAAGCCCTCACTTGGTACCTGCAGGGTAAAAGAAAGAGAAGTCATCCAAGAAACAAAAATGGAGCCGTGACCTAGAGACACACAGCAACAGAACAGACCAATCCTTGGGACAACTGGAGTGATTGGTTTGGAACCATGATGGCTTGAGAGCGTTTGTTACAGGCCTCTATTTCAGTAGGGGAGAGGGGAGAAGGTTCAGCCGTAGATGAGAAGAAAGATCGTTTAAAACCTTATCTAACAGATTTTTTTTAATCTGATCACAGTTAAGTGTTATGTGGTTTTCAAGTCAGTGGACTTAGCCTGTAAATTAAAAGTGTTGATATTCAAACATTCTACGAGAAGATTAAAAAAAATGTACTGTTTGTGGAGTGACTGAAACTGAACTCCATATCCTGGATGATTGTCATCATCATCATCAGGTGCCCTGCCGCATGGCGTTGGCGATCATGGACTTCCATCTGTCTCTATCTCTCGTTGCCCCTAGCATCTCCCCCACCCTCCTCGTCCCCAGCCACTCTGCAAGTCCGTCCAGCATTTTCTCCCTGGGTCTACCTGGTGCTCTCTTTCCCTCCAGCTTTTCCGTTGTGATCAGGTGCAGACACAAGTAGATCACTCTTAAGGAAGATTAGGAAAAGACAGGCAACATTTATAGGCCATTTTATGAGGAAGGGGGATTTGGAGCACCTGGATGATTGTACTAAACAGAAAACAAGTTTGAAACTGATCATAAAGACCCAGACAAAATACATGCCTTCAACAACCGACTGCTCAAATCTATTACGCTAACTTTAAGTGACTTACTTGAAGAATATAATTTACAACCAGATGTTGCACGTTTTGTCTATCATTGCCTGTATTTCCGAAAACTACAAGATTCTTATTATATATTTGTATTCCTGCTGCTGATGCTGAAGATGATAACGTGGAATGTGAGATCATTAAGGGCTGACAATATTAATTGTCATGTTAACTTGTTACAACCAGTCTGTTTCGTTTACCCTTATTTCAGGTTCTTATGCCAAATAGATGTGCTATGGGTTTGCATTCTTTCACCGCTGAACATTTGCCACAGGATTTTCTTTTTCATTTGATTATCTACTTGCCTGTCTGTCTGTCAATCTGTCTTGTCTGTCTGTCTGCCAGTCCATCTGTGTGTCTGTGTGTGTATCTGTCTGCCCGTTTGACTGTCTGTGTTGTTTGCAAATTACTTTGCCAGTGAGATAGATAAACAGACATAGATAGATAGATAGATAGATAGATAGATAGATAGGATAGATAGGATAATAGATAGATAGATAGATAGATAGATAGACAGATAGACAATAAACAGATAGAGACAGAGAGACGCATACATACATACATACATACATACATACATACATACATACATACATACATACGTACATACATACATACATACATACATACATACATACATACATACATACATACGTACATACATACATACATACATACATAGACAGATAGATACATAGATGCATAGATAGACAATAGATACATAGATACATAGATAATAGACAGACAGACAGATAGATAGATATTTAGATAGATAGATAGATAGATAGATAGGTAGATAGATAGATAGATAGATAGATAGATAAATAGATAGATAGATAGATAGATAGATAGATAGATAGATAAATAGATAGATAGATAGATAGATTAGATAGATAGATAGATAGATAGTTAGATAGATAGATAGATTAGATAGATAGATAGATAGTTAGATAGATAATAGACAGACAGATAGACAGACAGACAGACAGACAGATAAATAGATAGATAGATAGATAGATAGATAGATAGATAGATAGATAGATAGATAGATAGATAAATAGATAGATAGATAGATAGATAGATAGATTAGATAGATAGATAGATAGTTAGATAGATAAATAGACAGACAGATAGACAGACAGATAAATAGATAGATAGATAGATAGATAGATAGATAGATAGATAGATAAATAGATAGATAGATAGATAGATAGATAGATAGGATAGATAGATAGATAGCAGACAGACAGACAGACAGATAGATAGATAGATAGATAGATAGATAGATAGATAGATAGATAGATAGATACGTAAGTACTTTCATACATACATACATACATACACATACGTAGGTACGAACGTATGTATATTCATACAGACATACATACATAGACTTGGGAACATACATACATACAAACACGCATACAGATAGACCTCTCAATAACGTAAATACAAAACTATATATTCGTCATTTAAACAACTGTGTAAAGGTATATTGTGGCTCGGTGATACCATTTTGAATAAACACACAGTATCTTTTATTCTTTCGTTCATCTATCTACTTATCATTTTGTGTTTACTTTGATCAATTAAACCATTTTCTTACTTACTTATTTTTTTCTTCCCGCGTCAAACACAAAGAGAAATTATTTTCGAATCTTTTGTCATTACAGGCGTGCCATTGTTGACAGTAATGGCTACGGCTCGTCAATAGTTGCAACAATTAACAATTGCCTTTTGTTAGGAGATACCACCACACATCATAAATACATGCTTTTGTCTGACACTCTCACAGTTTGGTGCTAGAACTCGACAATGACTATTCCTTGAAAGCGTTCTGTTGGCAAACTCGTGGTAAGAGTTCTCGTCTGTCTGGCAGAAAAATATATGTAGTAATACGTGATGATAACGATAATGATAATAATGATGATAATCACGATGATGATAGTAATGATAATAATGATGATGGTGGTGATATTATCACCACTACAACTACTATTATTTCTCCTCTTCCTCCTCCTCCTCCTCCTCCTACTCATCATCATCTAATACTAATAATACTAATACCGCTGCTGCTGCTGCTGCTACTACTACTGATGATGTGATGATGATGATGATATGATGATGATGATGATGATGATGATGATGATGATGATGATGATGATGATGATGATGACGACGACGACGGACGACGACGACGACGATGATGATGATGATGATGACGACGACGACGACTATGATCATGATGACACCGACAATGATAATAGTACAAAATAATAATGGCTATATGTATAGAGCCACATCTCGGAAGAGCCCTACGTGCATCACAAAAGTGTAAATGAGAGAAGCGAACTCAGACACAGCAAACACATGATAACTCATACCACCGTGACCAGGAAGACAGGTGGCAAAATGTATAATATGTGACCTCCCACTGCGAAATCAGTCTTAACTCGCAGTCAGTCGAACAGCACTAGGAGCTGAAAAGGTGACTGAGGGTCTATCTGGGGTGTTTTGACTTTTTCTCAAAATTGATTTCTGTAGACTATAATCTATCCCCTACAGAAATTTTTTTCTTAAAAAAATATTATTAATCAATTTTAAATCGGTATTTTAATGCACTGATTGCAGCAGAAAGAACGCAATTTCCTACCAAAAGTACCTATTTTTGTCTCTTATTATGAACCGTAACCTGTACAGTACCCGCACATGTAATATACTGATGGAAAGCTCTTTGATGCACCTTTCAGATAATGACAGCGAAAATTAGAAACAAACTGGGTCAAAGCCACCAAATCAAGAAATTTAAGGAAAATGTACAGGAGAACACACAAAAACTTTAGAGGCCGTTTTCTCAAAGTGGCCTTCATACAACTTAATGACTTTAAACATACATAACTTCTATACTTTTTTAGTACAAGCTTTATTCAAGTACCAAAATAATCAGCGGAATGTACACTTTCCAGTGATATGTATATCTCAAAATGCCCAAAATGCTAGTTAAGACTGATTTCGTTCTGGCAGGTCACATATATTTAATGAGAACATTATCATTGGTGATAAAATTTGAACACGTGCAACTGGAGTAAAGCTGGTATAGGTATTCATTGCACTGCACACTTCATGAAAGACAGTGGGGCTTTGTTTTAAGAAAAAACATGATTGGTTTTAACACAAACTATAGCCAAATGTGGACGTTATTAATTTTGCTGGATATGCATCGTCTGTTAAGAAGTATATACAAAAAGCGTGATATAGAGTTCACAAACAATACATTGATACAAAAATATGGTCAAATGTGGATGTTATTAATTATTCTGGATGTGCATCGTCTATTAAAAATTGTATTGACCTGCCAGCACAAAATCAGTCTTAACTAGCATTTTGGGCATTTTGCGATATACATATCACTGGAAAGTGTACATTCTGCTGATTATTTTGATACTTGAATAAAGCTTGTACTCAAAAAAATATAGAAGTTATGTATGTTTAAAGTCATTAAGTTGTATGACGGCCATTTTGAGAAAACGGCCTCTAAAGTTTTTGTGTGCTCTCCTACACATTTTCCTTAAATTTCTTGATTTGGTGGCTTTGACCCAGTTTGTTTCTAATTTTAGCTGTCATTATCTGAAAGGTGCACCAAAGAGCTTTTCCATCAGTATATTACACACACCAAAAGCCTCAGAAAGATTCTGAATATCCGATGGCAAGAGAAGATCCCTGATACAGAAGTACTAGAGAGAGCCAATCTCCCCTCCATCCACACTTTACTTCAAAAGAGTCAAGTTCGCTGGGCTGGCCATGTGTACCGGATGTCTGACACCAGAATTCTGAAGCAACTCCTCTAGGGGAACTAGCGTCTGGCAAGAGAACAGTTGGAGGCCAGAGAAAACGGTTTAAAGACAGCTTGAAGGCATCGCTAAAGTCCCTCAACATAGACTGGGAGAATTGGGAAAACCTTGCCCTCGACGTACAGTCTGGCGTAGAAGAATCAAAACCGGATTACCACTTCAGAAGTGTCTCGTATCCAATCCGCACAAGAAAAACGAGCTGCACGGAAAGCTAGGGCTGCAAACCCTTCAACCACAGTAACGACCATAGATGTCCAACCTGTGGACGTTACTTCTGTGCCCGGATCGGATTGATCAGTCACCTCCGGACACACTGACTCAAAGCAACTTCATGAAGCCGTGGTCATTGTCGACGACGACAGACGAACACAACATGTGAGGGTACTGTACAGGTTACGGTTCATAATAAGAGACAAAAATAGGTACTTTTGGTAGGAAATTGCGTTCATTCTGATGCGATCAGTGCATTGAAATACCATTTTAAATTGACTAATAATATTTTTCAAGAAAACAATTTCTGTGGGGGATAGATTATTGTCTACAGAAATCAATTTTGAGAAAAAGTCAAAACACTCCAGATAGACCCTCAGTCACTTTTTTAGCTCTTAGTGCTGTTCGACTGACTGTGAGTTAAGACTGATTTCGTGGTGGGAGGTCACATATACAAAAAAGCGTGACATAGAGTTTACAAACAATACACAATCATCCACAACCCTGGAACTGAAAACTTTCTACTTCATGAAGTGGAGTACCAGACTTTCTTATAATACTTTGATATCAAAAGACAGCAAACCCAAGTTTTATTCAAAACGAAATGAAAAACTTGAATTGTACAATTAAAAGGAAACTTATCGTTTACAAAATGCATATAAATAACAACACAAAGCTCAAATAGCTTCAACTTCACCTTATCCACAGATGTTCCTTGTTACAAAATCGTTTTAAAAAAATTAAAATTATCAACAATGATCTATGTAGTTTCTATAGGGGAAAAAAATAACATCACAAACATTTTTAGGAGCTGTCGTCACGTAATATGAATGTGTACTTCGAGCAAAATTCTACAATAATTGTTGAATGAAAAGTGTCCTCTGTAATTTGACATGAAACTTAATAGAAAATGTGGTCTTATTTGCTGTAGGCTTTGGATCCAAGATGGACGACATTTTTCTACTTGAAATTATTTTTTGCTAAAATGTATATTTATAGATGGTTTGTTTTAGTCTGCAAGTATTCATTCGTCCGTAGCCAGTTAATCAATTTTGCCTCTTTTTTGTGTAATACCAAAGGAAATAAGAGGGAAGCAGGGAGAATTTTAAATATCAACTAAGTAACATAACTCTTGACAGTCACGGAGTTATCTCCCATGTAGAATTTCTCAAACCCAACACAGTTTGCGCTACCCATTCAGCTAGCATAGACGCAGCCACAAAGCACAAAGTGGTAAGCTCAGAACATTTTTTTGTGTGTGTTATGTAGAATTTGCTATTGTTATTGTTGTTTAAAGCCCAGCCGACTGCGTAGAGCCATATCAGGGCTAGCAGAATTTGCTTGTGGCAGTGATGATACACAGTTTTTCCATTGTACGCTTCACTCTGACAACCTGAACGTATTATGTTGATTTCAATTATATCATAATTTATCAGTTAGTCTTTATTTTACCCATTCGTCTGTATATTTTTACGTCTGTTTATTGTTGGTTGTCTTCATTTCTTCTTTTCGACTCGTCGGTCCTTCCCTTACATTAAAATTATGTTCGATTTGTGTATCAAACAACAATGTGCCTTGTAAAAAAAATAATAAAAAGTAACTTGAGAAAAATATTGTTATTCAAAAGAAACCGCGACCACAAGTCAACTGTTACTGCAACTGCAACGACGACTTTAAACGAATGAAAAAAATAACCATGAAATCATACACCTTGAAAAGTACAAAGCACATCAAAAAAAAATTTTTAAAACAAAAATAAATTGAGCACTAGTCCCCCACTAGCTCTTGACTAGTGGTCTGGGTGCTAGTATTTCAGATATGATGATAAACTAAGGTCCAGTGTACACCAGGATTTTAGTGTACGAAAAGTAACCTATGATGACACAGAAGTTTTGCCTATCGAAATCTGTAGAAAAGATAGGCCAAAATAAGATTTAGCGTACGAAAGTAACTATGATGATACAAATTTTGCCGTCAAGTCGCAGGACAAAATAACAGATCCAATACACAGAATTTTAGCGTACGAAAAGTAACCTATGATGACACAGAAGTTTCGCCCATCAATGTTCTGTAGGACAAATTGGACTGGATTGAAATGAATTCATTCATTTTTGTCAAAACGGAATTTTTACCGCGTGTGAATCGCCGGCCATTCTTTCCACGGACAGCTTGTCGCTACAGTATTGTGCCACCCAACTATTTTTCTTTATCATATATGTGCATATTGTTGTTTACCTATCGAATGAAATGTTTTTACAAAATTTTGTCAGAAATAACTGCACACTGAGGGAAGAACAAAAATACCAACATTCAAGAAAAAAAAATACGAAAGAAAATATGTTGGCGCTGTACTGTGGCGACGCAGTTGTTCCTGTGAAAGCACTCCTACTTGTATATGGAAAACCCGATTATGGCATAGTGCGAATACAGCACGATACGACACGATATTACCCAAATGCTGTACACTGCTATACAACACGCTACGGTAAATATAAAGTCAAAACGGGACAACAGAATACAAAGCTAACTGTCACAGTGCGATTCTTCGTCCAACAAGCTTTTAGAGTTGGGGAAGGTAAAGCAGCGAGAGAGTAGAGAGCATCCCGCCCCTAAAACTCACCAAAAGTGTCATGATGTCTCTATGGTTCCGAATTCTCTAACGACACTACGGCTAATTGACACGTTTTCGTTATAGCCACCTGGAAAAAACGATTTGCCAGTGTCACATTTTAGTGCTGAAAATGGCCACTGCTGTGAATTTGCAAACGTAACAGTGTCTTTTCTCAGTGCTGAAACCTGGTAATGTTAATCGTATGAATTATCAGTATTTACAACATTGTGACAACATGAAACATTTATGGGCCATTTTATGAGGAAGGGGGATTTGGAGCACCTGGTCACAACGGGAAAGCTGGATGGAAAGGGAGCACCGGGTAGACCCAGGGAGAAAATGCTGGACGGACTTGCAGAGTGGCTGGGGACGAGGAGGATGGGGGAGATGCCAACGCCATGCGGCAGGGCACCTGATGATGATGATGATGATGACAACATGAACCGATTAGTAATTTTCTGTTAAGTTACATGATCACTGTTGTATGATCACAAAGTACTACGGATATTGTTGTGGAAAGCAGGACACTTCAACCTTCGACTCTTATCGTTTTTCCACTAAAATTAAATTTAGTGACTGTTATTACTGTTTAAAGCCCAGCCGACTGCTTAGAGCCATATCAGGGCTATAACCCTTCAAAACATACTAAACTTCAACAGCGGAAAAAAGAACAGAAAATTAAGTACACATATCAATGCATTCGCGCACATACTTTAATGACATGCCCCTGGCGTTGGGACCACTCCGTCCAATGTATCGCACAGGAGATTTGAAAAACGCACCTGAATACAAATTTAAACATACCTAAAAACAGGCATAAATTACCTAAAATTGCTTCCGCATATCTCACCTCCCTAAAGCCAAAAATGCATTAATGCATGTACACAATTTCAATCCTAAGAAAAAGTACGTTAAGACTTTATATGAACACATACATGGTAAATTGGACCAGCAAGGCGGAAAATGACAGGAAGAAAATGACAGAAAACAAAGGAAACAAGGCAGAAACAAAGAAAGTGACAGAAAAGAGGAACTTTCTAGCACAGAATTTCCAGAAGATGGGGATCATCATCATCATCATCAGGTGCCCTGCCGCGTGGCGATGGCAATCATGGACTTCCATTTGTCTCTATCTCTCGTTGCCCCAAGCATCTCCACCACCCTCCCTTCCTCAACCACACTGCAAGTCCGTCTAGCGTCTTCTCCCTGGGTCTCCTGGTGCTCTCTTTCCCTCCAGCTTTCCTGTTGTGACCAGGTGCTCCAATTCCCTTTCCTCATAATATGGCCTATAAATGTTGCCTGTCTTTTCCTAATCTTCCTTATAGTGATCTACTTGTGTCTGCCTCCATCAAGACTGTCTCGTTTGTTTTCTTTGCTGTCCATGGAACCTCAACATTCTTCATAGAAACCACATCTCGGCTGCCTCAATCTTGTTCTCGCTTTGTTTGTTGACTGTCCACGCCTCACAACCGTACAACAGTATTGGTTCTATATAACATTCAAGAACTCTCTTCCTGATGTTAATCAATAGGCATTTGTTGGTAAGAATACTTTTCATCTTCTTGAATGCTGTTTTGGCTTGGCCGATTCTGCGGGTTATTACTGATGTGCATCTGCCGTCTGGTAAAATGGTCGTTCGCAGGTATTTAAAGTTATCAACCTGTCTCAAGGTTGTGCGTTTGCTGTTATTTTGCATGAGGGGATTTCATGTTTTTTACTGATCACCATGACTTCAGTCTTCCTGCTGTTTAGTTCCAACCCCTTACCTTTGCTTTCCATTTCTAGCATATTCACGAGGTTTTGTAGGTCCCTTTCATTTTCTGCAGTTAGTACGGTGTCATTGCGTATCGAATATTGTTTATCGTTTTTCCTCCAACCTTGAATCCAGGGTCTTCCTCTAGGTTTCTCATGATGTTTTCGCTGTAAAGTGAAAACAAATCTGGTGACAAACACAACCCTGTCTGACCCCTCTTTTGATGTTTTGGAAAGAACTTATATCGTTTTCTATTCTCATTGCAGCTGTTTGTTCCCAATGCATATTTCTGATTATTCGTAGATCTTTTCCATCAATGTTGAGTCTTTCTAGTTGGTTGATCAATTCTTCATGTCTTACCCGATCGAAAGCCTTGGTATAATCAACAAATCATAAATATAAATCCTTATTCATCTCGATTGTTCTCTCTATGATAGTTCTTAGTATGGATATGGATTAATAGTTCCTTTCCCTTCCACAATTCCACACTGTTCATCTGCTGTTTCTCTTTTGATTCTATTCCTTGTCCTCATTGATTATTCTTAACAGAATTTTTGTTACATGACTCATCAAACTGATTGTACGATGGAGTTCGCATTCAATAGCCCCTGTCTTCTTTGGAAGTGCAATGAAATTTGATTTTGACATATCTTTGGGGATTTTTCCAGTGTCATAAATTTATTTAGGAGGACTCTTATTTTTTCTACACCAAATTCCTCCAGGGTTTCAATCATCTCTGTAGTAATGTTGTCTGGTCCTGGGGCTTTTCCTGGTTTCATCTTTTCCAGTACTGCTCTAACTTCATCTTTCATTATGGGTGGTCCTTCAAAGTTCTTTCTTATAATGTGTTCTGCGTTTCTGTCATCTTCAGAAAGGTCTTTAATGTATTCTCCCCATCTGTCGTATATTTTGTCTTTTTCCATGATAAGCGTGCCATCTTTCAGTTTTAAGCAACCAGTTGATGTGCATGCATTTTTCCTGTGGACAATTTCTTCAATTCATCTGTACATACCCTGAGGATCATTTTGTGTCGTTCTTCTATTTCTTTGCATTTTGTTTTCAGCCAATCTTCCTTAGCTTCATTGCACCTATTCCTGATTTCTTTGTTTATCTTCCTGTATATCTCCTCGTTTCTCTTTGCCTTCCTCCTTTCCTCCATCAAGCCCAACATTTCATTAGTCATCCAGTTCTTCTTTGCTTTTCTGTCTACTTGAGGGATTTCTTCACAAGCTTTATTCATCAATTTCTCAACCTTGTCCATTTTTTCTCACTGTCACCAACTTCTTCCAGAGCACTGAATTTGTTTTGAACATGTACACTAATTTTTTTAGTATCACTTCATCTGTCTTTAAGAGTCCAGGATTTAGTTTGATGTTGCTTTTGGTCTGTTTCCTTTTCCTTAATTTCAGCCTAAATCTTCCCTACAGGATTGTGGTCACTGTTGCAATCTGCGCCTGGTAGTGTTTTTGCTGACAGTAAAGAATTTCTAAATCTTTTGTTGATCATGATGTAGTCAATCTGATTTTTGGTATTATCTCCTGGACTCATCCAAGTCCATTTTCTTCTATCAGGCTGCTCAAACCAGATGTTTCCTACTATGAACTCATTCATCTGTGCCCATTCCACAAGTCTCCCTCCTCTTTCATTTTGTGTACCAAGGCCATGAGGTCCAACTATATCCTCCACCCTATCCTGTCCCACTTTAGCATTAAAATCTCCCATTATTAATGTAACTTCTTGTGATTTACAATGGTCTTGGCCATCTCTAATACTTCGTAGAAGTTGTCGATGTATTCCTGAGTACTTGCGGATGTTGGTGCATACACCTGAATGATGTTGATATCAAAGGTTTGCCTCCCAATTTGACCAGCAAAACTCTGTCGGACACAACCAGCATCCGTTAACTGCTTTTGATTTGTCCCTGTCCATTACGATCCTTCTCCTCTCTCATACGAGTCACCACCAGAATATATTACTAAATATTCTCCTGATGTTATAATGCCTACCCCTTTCCATCTCACTTCCCCTCTACTAAAATACTAATGTGAAGCCTTTCCATCTCTATTTTGATATTGTCTAATTTGCCTTTTTGCAACATTGTTCGGATGTTCCATGCTGCTATTTTGGTTCTTTGAGTTTGATTTTGGTCGCAGTAACTGGCTGACGGTCTGGTGTCACCTGCGCCGCATGACGAGCCTACGACACCATAGGAGCACCTATTTACGTCGTTATCTTCATTTTTCTTCTTTTTTCTGTCCATAATGTTCTAGGGAGAATACGACGGTGGTTTCCGTTGCCTTCCATCGGTTTGTTTGTTTTGTGTTTTTTTGTTGTTGTTTGTTTGTTTGTTTGTTTGTTTGTTGTTGTTTTGTGTTGTTTGTTTTCTTTTTTGCGGTCTCTCCGCTAGCCTTCGTCGTTCCTACGACAACCTACAAGACAGTAGGGTGGGGGTTTTTTTCTTCTGGGTTACCTCCCTTAGCCTTATTCTCTCCCGAGATGTCCACAAGGCAGTGGAGCTGTTTACCCATAGCTTGGGGGTCTGGTTCGTGGGCACCAGGGCATGTCCACACGCCGGTGGGCCTGCGTGCCGCACGTCTGGGGACCAGACCTCTTCCGAGTCCCACGAGATTTAGCCTGAGTCCGTGAGGTGCTCAGTTACAGCATGTCGCCACGAGGAGGCATAATGTAGGGCTTGCTGATGGAGAGGTATGTACTGACAGAAAGAGACGTACGCTTTCTGCTCTTCTTTTCGCATAGCTGCAAGCAGCAGTGCTAGCCAGCGGTGCAGGCTGAAAGTGAGAGGTGACAAGCATGCAGTCACTAGCCGACACACTAGACGCATCACATCTGCCGTTGATGGAAATACTATTATAAATACTGAAAGAGCCCCGGCATCCTCACGGGGGGAGTATAACTTAAAGGGTGCACATTTCCAATACTTGAATGCGTCACATGTGTTGTTTTCGATTAATCTGTTCTGACATTTGGCCTAAATATATTTCTCAGCGTTCTTTCGTGTTGCAGAGAACCTCATGAAAGAGGTCCTGATGAGATGATTGCAATGTTGTCATTTTTTTCTGAAGTACTTGTTTCAGTTTCAGTTTCAGTTTCTCACGATGGCGTCTCCGAGCTCGGAACGAATTCCATATGCACTAACGTCACAGCCGAGATGTGGTTTCTAAGAAGAATGTTGAGGGTTCCATGGACAGCAAAGAAAACAAACGAGACAGTGTTGGTGGAGGCAGACACAAGTAGATCACTCATAAGGAAGATTAGGAAAGACAGGCAGCATTTATGGGCCATTTTATGAGGAAGGGGGATTTGGAGCACCTGGTCACAACGGGAAAACTGGAGGGAAAGAGAGCACCGGGTAGACCCAGGGAGAAAATGCTGGACGGACTTGCAGAGTGGCTGGGGACGAGGAGGGTGGGGGAGATGCTAAGGGCAACGAGAGATAGAGGCAGATGGAAGTCCATGATCGCCAACGCCATGCGGCAGGGCACCTGATGATGATGATGACTAACGTCACAGTTGCCATGTGTATGGTGACCTTGGCACATGCCTTAAGCCTGCACATAAACCCATGAGCTGGCCAGGTCCTGAGGCCCTACTAGACTTTGTTTTCCCTAGTCTATATTTTATAAGAAGTATGACAGACCCTCTTGCCCGGGAGAGCAACTCCTGCGCAACCAGTGGCCGTGGCTCAGCGGTTATTGTAACAGACTACCAACTGGAATGTTGTGGATTCAAATCCCATCAGGCCTGTCAAAATCACTGTTGGAGTTTTACATCAAAGCCGGCTCCTGCACAGAGTTGAGTGTACTATTGACGATATCTCAGTACGGTAGTAGAAAGTGTGCGATCCCGTAATGAGCTCAGCAGAAAGAATGGGTCATTTTGTGCGATCACATGATGAATTCAGCAGAAAATATGGGTCATTTTGTGCGATCACACGATGAACTCAACGGAAAGAATGGGTCATTTTGCACGATCACATAGTGGGCTCCGACAGAATGGGTCATTTTGTATGATCATATGATGAACTCAGAAGAAAGAATGGGTCATCTTGTCCTATCACATAACGAGTCCAACAAAAAGAATGGGTCATTTTGTAGGAACAGATAATGAACTCAACAAAAAGAATGGGTCATTTTGTACTATCACATGATGAACTCAGCAGAAAGAATGAGTCATCTTGTGCGATCACATGATGAATTCAACAAAAGGAATGAGTCATTATGTACGAACAGATAATGAACTCAACAGAAAGAATGGGTCATTTTGCACGATCACATAATGCACTCAGCAGAAAATATGAGTCATTTTGTTCGATCACATCAGAACTCATAAAAATAATGGGTCATTTTGTGCGATCTCGTAATGAGCTCAACAAAAAGAATGGGTCATTTAGTACGATCACATAATGAGCTAAGCAGAAAGGATGGGTCATCTTGTACGATCATATAATGGGCTCAGACAGAATGGGTCATTTTGTACGATCACATTAGGACTCAGTAGAAAGAATGGGTCATTTTGTGCGATCACATAATGAACTCAACAAAAACAAGGGGTCATTTTGTGCGATCACATAATGAACTCAACAAAAAGAATGGGTCATTTTGTACGATCACATAATGAACTCAACAAAAAGGAATGGGTCATTTTGTACGATCACATAATGAACTCAAACAATAAAGAATAGGTGGTCATTTTGTACGAATCACATAATGAACTCAACAAAAAGAATGGGTCATTTTGTACGATCACATAATGAACTCAACAAAAAGAATGGGTCATTTTGTACTGTCACATAATGAACTTAAGAGAAAGAATGACTAATTTTGGACGATTGCATATAAGCTCAACAAAAAAGAATGGGTCATTTTGTACGATCACATAATGCGCTTAGACAGAATGGGTCATTTTGTATGATCACATCAGAACTCATCAAAAATAATGGGTCATCATGTGTGATTACATGATGAACTCAGCAGACAATATGGGTCCTTTTGTGCGATCTCGTAATGAACTCAACGGAAAGAATGGGTCATGTTGTGCGCGATCACATGATGAACGCAGCAGAAAACATGGGTCATTTTGTACGATTACATGATGAACTCAGAAGAAAGAATGGGTCGTCTTGTACGATCACATAATGAGCTCAGCAAAATATGGTATTTTGTACGATTACATAATGAGTCAGCAAAAGATGGGTCATTTTGTACGATTACATAATGAGCTCAGCAAAAGAATGGGTCATTTTGTACGATTACATAATGACTCAGAAAAAAAGAATGGGTCATTTTGTACGATTACATAATGAGCTCAGCAAAAAGAATGGGTCATTTTGTACGATTACATAATGAGCTCAGCAAAAAGAATGGGTCATTTTGTACGATTACATAATGAACTCAGCAAAAAGAATGGGTCATTTTGTACGATTACATAATGAGCTCAGAGCAAAAAGAATGGTCATTTTGTACGATCACATAATGAACTCAGCAGAAAACATGGGTCATCTTGTACAATTACATAATGAACTCGGTTACAAGAATGGGTCATTTTGTCTTTTGGTGCTTCGTGGATCTCTAGAACGGGGTCATTTATCCCCAAAAAATCCTGTCGCCTAGAAGTGCTTCAGGAGCATGTGGATAACCGGTTGTCTTTGCTTGAAAACGTCTTTCAACCGAAATTTATTCAGACAGACCATGCCAGAGCGTGGCCTCTGCCAAGAGTGCTGGGCCACTTTTTTTGAAAGGCATATCTGTTTAGGACATAATTACCTGCTATTCTTTATGCCTTATCTTGCTGAATTGGGGATGATCTCTGTTCATTCTGATTTGTTCTTGCATGCGTATTATACACTGTTGTTGACGATCTCAAGGTTTATGTCAACTTATTGTGTTTGTTATTGTTATTGTATTTGTTATTATTGTTATTGTTGTTTAAACACAGCCAACTGCGTACAGCCATATCAGGGCTATAACTGCTTCAAAACATACAAAACTTCAACAGGAAAAAAAAAAGAAAATTAAGAGCACATATCAATGCATTCGCGCACATAATCTAAGGACATGCCCCTGGCGTTGACCACTTCATCCAATTTATCACACGGGATTTTTAAAAAAAGCTGTGACATCCAGAGTATGAAAAAGGATCTTGCGGACTGATTGGATAGAATAGAAAGAAAATCAGAAATCATCAGTACGAGTATCATGAGATCGGATCGGATATATATCCCATTCATCAAAAGAAATGATTCTGATTGAACTCACTGTACAGCATGAAAGTACAATGGAAGAAGTTCACATGTACAAGGCTGAAAAGTATGCCAGTCTAGCCAGCAACCAGAGATATCTGGCTTCCAAGGTGAGGACCAGAGTTCCAAAGGCAATAGCAGATGCAACTGAAAAGAGTTTTAGCTCGAACTGATCAAGAAGGGATAAAAGTGAACTTCATAAGGCTCTATCCCTATAAACACAGCAAGAAGGGATAAAAGTGAACTCCATAAGGCTCTATCCCTATAAACACAGCAAGAAGGGACAAAAGTGAACTTCATAAGACTCTATCCCTATAAACACAGCAAGAAGGGACAAAAGTGAACTTCATAAGGCTCTATCCCTATAAACACAGCAAGAAGGGACAAAAGTGAACTTCATAAGGCTCTATCCCTATAAACACAGCAAGAAGGGACAAAAGTGAACTTCATAAGGCTCTATCCCTATAAACACAGCAAGAAGGGACAAAAGTGAACTCCATAAGGCTCTATCCCTATAAACACAGCAAGAAGGGATAAAAGTGAACTTCATAAGGCTCTATCCCTATAAACACAGCAGATGTCCAGTAGCTTAGTGGTTGAGACATCTGTCACAAGAATGGTTTGGCCTTAAGGCGCCTGCCCGCCTTGGAGGCTCAGGTTCAAACCCAGGTGGAAAATACTAGTGACAGTATAAGGGTGTCCAGGAAATCATGACCAGCATGTAGCCCGGCCCTCTCAGAGTGAAAGGAGTTTAGGGCCGAAAACCTGCTTGACTGGAGCTTCTCTTCTAAAGACCTTCTGTTGTCCAGCTCTCCCTGAAGTTTTTCCCACCAATGGACGGACTCTCCCGTCAATCCAACGGATTAGTAGGTATCGTCATCATCATCATCATGTGCCCTGCCACTTGGCGTTGCCGATCATGGCCCCTTACGAATCTATCCCCTGTCACTGCAAATATATCTTCTACCCTCTCTGTCTTCAGCCACCCTGCAAGTCCGTTCAATGTTTTCTCCCTGGGTCTACCTGGTGTTCTGTTTCCCTCCAGCTTTTCTGTTGTGACCAGGTGCTCTAATTCCCCTTTCCTCATAAAATGTTCTATAAATGTTGCTCGTCTTTTCCTAATCTTCTCAATTAATGATCTTCTGGGTAGACCCAGGGAGAAAATGGCTGGACGGACTTGCAGAGTGGCTGGGGACGAGGAGGGTGGGGGAGATGCTAGGGGCAACGAGAGATAGAGGCAGATAATAATAATAATAATAATTACAATATTTATATAGCGCAAAATCTTGATAAAATCAAATCTAAGCGCTGAAGCAGACACACACGCAAGCACGCACGCACGCACGCACGCACACACACGCACGCACACACACACACACACACACACACTCACACACGCATGGCTATAAATGGGGAGAAAGAATAAAAGCAATAAAAGCAAGAATAAAACCAATGGAAAATTATAGAGAGCATAGTATATACAATTATATATTATAACCATGTGATTCCCTCCGAGCGGAGACAGGCTGCAGAGGGGGGGGGGGTTGAGTGAGGTTAGGATTTTATGCGGAGGAGAAAAGGTGAGTTTTGAGAGCGGACTTGAAGGAGACAAAAGTAGGTTGCTGACGGACTGAGAGAGGAAGTTTGTTCCAGGAGAGTGGACCAGAAACAGAGAAGGCTCGTGGACCATAGGTATTGAGCTTAGTGCGTGGAAAGCGAAAAGTCAGAGGATCGGAGGCAGAGCGGAGGGTACGTGAGGGAAGATAGATCTCAAGTAGGCTTGACAGGTAATCGGGGGCTGCGTTATTGAGGCTTTTGTAGCACATGGTGTCTAGTTTGTACTGTATGCGCTTTGATACAGGGAGCCAGTGAAGTTGTGCTAGGAGAGGAGATATGTGGTCAGCTTTTTTCTTTTTGAGTACAAGGCGTACAGCATTGTTTTGAATGCGCTGTAGGATGTGAATGGTGGAGGCAGGAAGACCAGACAGGAGTGAATTGCAATAGTCAATGCGAGACATTATGAAGGAGAGAACGAGTTTTGCAGTTGTTTCGACAGAGAGATACTTCCTGATCAGCCTTATACGATGGAGATGATAGTAGCAGGATCTGGCAGTTTGAGTAACAAAGTTGTTCATGGAGAGGGTAGAGTCAATGCAGACACCAAGGTTTTTAGCTGAATCAGAAATTGGGACTGATGTGTTACATAATGGGAGAGAAAGAGGAGGCAGCTGAGAAAGTTTCTGACGGGTGCCAATGAGGATAACTTCTGTTTTGTCGTCATTAAGCTGAAGTCTATTGTGTGTCATCCAGTTCTTAATGTCCGAGTAACACTCAGTGGTGCGAGTCAACAGGCGCTGTATATTATCAGGTGAGTCACTGTCTTGAAGTTGGGTGTCATCAGCATAGAAGTGGTGTTTTATAGAATGGGAGTTGATGATGGTGGACAGGGGGGAGGTGTAAAGAGTGAAAAGAACAGGGCCAAGGACAGATCCTTGTGGAACACCACAGGTCAGGTATGCGGGTTGAGAGTAAGTGCTATTGATGAGAACGGTTTGTTTTCTGTTGGATAGGTATGAAGTGAACCAAGACAGAGCAATGTCAGAGATGCCAAAAGTATGATGAAGTCTAGAAAGGAGAATACCATGATCAATGGTATCAAAGGCTGCAGACAGATCAAGGAGTGTGAGGAGAGAGACTTTGCCAGTATCAGTTGCAAGGAGGAGATTGTTGAGAATGTGTAGTAGGGCAGTTTCAGTGCTATGGCACTGGCGGTAGGCTGACTGGAAAGGATTGAGGAGATTGTTGACAGACAGGTGAGAGTTCAGCTGGTTGAGGACGACTTTTTCAAGGAGTTTTGACAAGAAAGAGAGATTAGAGATAGGCCGGTAGTTTTTCAGTTCATTTGGATCTAAATTGTGTTTCTTGAGGAGAGGGTGAACAATAGCAGACTTGAAAGAATCAGGGACAGTTCCAGTTTGAAGAGAAGTGTTGATGATGTCAGTGATGAATGGGAGGAGAGTAGGGAGACAGTCGGCGTAGAGAGAACCTGGAAGAGGATCCAGTTCGCAGGTTTTGAACGACATGGATCTGATTGTGTTGAGAATTTCTTCTTGTGAGACTGGGGTAAAAGTAGTAAGAGGTGTGCCAGAGAAGGAAGGGTCAGGTGGGCATGGTTGACAGGGTGTCCTGTCAAGCCTGTCACGAAGAGTTTGTATTTTGGTGGTGAAATAGTTGGAGAATACAGATGGGAGTTCTTCATTTGTATGTTTTGTTGGGAGAGGTAAATCTTTTCGTGTGCCAAGGAGATGATTCATGGTTGTAAAGAGTTCTTTTGAAGAAGAGGCATTCAGGATTTTGGTTTGGAAATAGCTTGTTTTTGCTGATGCAATGAGGGTGGATACTTTTGTTTTAGAGGCTTGGAAAAGTTGCCTGTGTACAGTGAGTTTGGATTTGCGCCAGCGGCGCTCTGCTCTGCGGCGGGCACGTTTTGCGCAGGCGATCTCATGAGTGAGCCAGGGGGTAGGGGGGCGGTCAGGTAAAAGACGGGTTGTGGCTGGAGCATGAGTGTCCAGAAGATGGTGGAGAGTAGTATAGAATTCATCGGCAAGGTTATGTGACTTTTCAGAAAGGAGACGGGAGGCATCAGATGAAAATGTGGAGAGGTCGATAGATTTGAGATTGCGTCGAGTCACTGTGCGCATGGTACGGGAAGGAGGAGAAATGTCGAGAGAACAGAGAATTGCAGAGTGGTCAGATGGAAGGGCTGAAGTTAGATGGGTAGAAAGAACTAAGCAGTTGTCAGTAGCGGAATTGTGGTGATCACGAGAAATGATCCAGTCAAGAATGTGACCTTTTTGATGGGTTGGTTCAGAAATGTGTTGAGTCATATTGTGATTGGACAGAGAGTTGATGATATGTCTTGTGTCATAACGGTGAGTGTTGTCATAGTGGACATTGATGTCACCTAGAATGATGAGATTTCCAGGTAAGAGACAGTAGTAATCAAGAAGTTGATCAAAGTCAGAGAGAAACATGGATGTGGTGAGCTTGTTGGCAGAGCTAGGTGGAGGTCGATAGACACAGGAGAAGGTGATGGGGTGAGGGGTGGATTGGAAGGATACTTCAACGTGCTCGAAAGAAGGATGGGAGAAAGGCAGAGACTGCGAGAAAGACAGGCGGGAATGGAGTGAGTCGTTGTAGAGGATGGCGATACCACCACCTCGGGATGAGCGATGGAAAGAAGCAAGCCTGTAACCACTCGGAGTGAGACTCACATGTATAGGTTCATGACCAAGGGGGTTAAGCCATGTTTCGGTGATAAAAGCAATGTCAACATGCACATCTGCGATAAAGTCAGCAATGACATCAGCTTTGCCATCAGTGCATGCTGACTGAGCGTTAAAAAGGCATAGTTTGAGTTTATCACAATGCGGAGGCCGAGGTGGAGACGAAGGCAGCACCGACGGGACAGAAGACGAAGGAGACACCAGCGGGGCAGAAGACGAAGGCAGCAACGACGGGACAGAAGACGAAGTCCATGATCGCCAACGCCATGCGGCAGGGCACCTGATAATGATGATGAATGATCTTCTTGTGTCTGCTTCCTTCAAGACTGTCTCGTTTGTTTTCTTTGCTGTCCATGGAACTCTCAACATTCTTCTTAGAAACCACATATCAGTTGCCTCAATTTTGTCCCGACTTTGCGTGTATTACTAGGTATAGAAGTTCTTTATCGCCTGGCATGGATTTTCGTGTGGGATGTAAAACCATCCTGCAGATCTGTACATTTCTTCTGCAGATGCTGCTTGGCGAGGTGTCCTGCGGCCTTGGGTTCTACTTCCACCTGTCCCTCTTGTGTTGAACAGCGGCTGTTCTGTGCTGTTTTCATATGCACACGTTTCTTTCCATTTTTGTCAATATCTTGATTTCTTTGTCATTTGTCTTGAGTAACATTCTGTCATACTGTTGTCATGAAATACCCACTTGAGCTCTATTACGAGTTAACAGGACTTATCCTCTCCCAAGCTGAAGTTCACACTGAAGACAGAAGCTGATGGGGATTGTAATTTGAAAGCGATGCCGAGTAATCATGGTACTTCTGTCACAGCCCAAGACAGACAACTCTCTCCATTGTACAAAAACATTCTAAAGGAAGAGTTACTTCCCATCCATATGTTGCGTACCCACCTTCACTTCTCACTCCTCTTTTTCCCAGATTATTCTTTTTATTCAAAGCCTAGCCGACTACACAGTGTCATAAAGGGTTATAACCATTTCAAAACACACGACACGTTGTTGAAAACAAAACTGGAAAAGAAAATTAAATATACATGTCAATGCATTCGCGCACATAATTTAAAGATATGGCCAAAGCGTTGACCATTCCATCCAATTTATCACAGCAGGGTTTAAAAAAAAGGAATACAAATGTAAACGTTAAGGAAGACAATAAAATCATACATAAAAACTGGCCTACATTACCAAACATTACTTTTGCACATCACATTTCAATTACAAATTAAAATCGATTTCAAACAACTGAACAATAAACGAATAATACAATATATACAAACAATATAAATAAATTTCAAAATCTCTCTGTGAAAACAAAACTTGCTTAATGTTATCAACTTGACAGCTAAACTTTAAAAAGAAATAAATTTTTTCCAATATTTGTAATCAGTATTCTTTCCTTCCCCTGAAGTTTAACCATTTTTTACAACACTGTTCTTAAAAGAAAGAACAAAAACAAGAACAATTACACAAAAAAGACCTCTAACATTCTAGGCTGTTTATTAATCTTTCCATTCCAGCCTCTTGCTTCCAAGTATTCGCTCAATATATCTCAAAGTCTTAAAATTTTGATGGCATTTTCTTTTGTGCAACTGGTGTGCCCTGTTGGTGTGGTGGTGATTCCTACAGAATGTCTTTGTTCCTCACCCTGCTCTTCCAACATGCCCATGGATGGCAGTTTAGTTGGAATATTACCTTTCTCACTCTGTGTGATCCAAGCTGTTCTGGTTTGCCATAAGAATCACACAGACGAACAACAGGAAGTGTGCTTATGAATGGTGAGCGCTACCACCATAGTGCAGAGACTCCATCAGTTTCTGTTTCAGTTTCTCAAGATGACGTCTGCACTAACGTCACAGGTGCCACGTGTATGGTGACCCTGGCACAAGTCTTAAACCTGCACAGAATCCATCAGTTCCGCTCCTGGTAGGATATGGCCCACGTCTCATTATAATGCGACTATCCAGCAAAATAATCATATATGACAATGGTCCTCTCATATTAGATACCACCTTAGGAACCAGAAAAACAAATTAGTTTTTATGTTTGGTGTTTGTTCGTTTGTGATATTGCGTCTACGCTTGGCAAAGTCCAGATGGCCGAAAATTTGCGCCTGTCTTCTCTGGTTGTATTAAATACGCATCTGATTCTTTGTTCGTGGGTTTTTTTTTTTCTGGTTCCCGTTTGCTTGAACTCGGGCAGTCACACTTGTTTTGGACCACTGTAGGAAGCCATTTTTGAACGCCAGAAAAGTTCTTGACATGCACCGCTTCGTTAGCAACAAAATTCCTCTTGTTGCTATGGTTATGATTCAGCTTTTTGTTACAGCTGTGTGTGAATTATTTGTTTTTCCATCCATGGCCACACCAGATCAAAACGATTACTCCCACCTTGTGACTGAACAATATCTCAACTGGCGACATACCCACTGTGTACTGTGATGTCACGCAGTAAACTTACAAGAACATGGAGATACGATTGCAGATAGCTCCTTTCTTGAGAGTGGCAGAATGGTTCAGACGTTGGCCTGCCAACAATTAAACTACAGGTTTCAGGGTTCGCTCCCTGTAGAGGCCTCGACTTTTCTCCTCAGTTTGACCGTAATATCGAATTGAACGTCTAGTCTTTCGGAAGGGGACGAAAAACGAGTCGGACCCGTGTGCCTTCTGGCTGCACAAGCCAAAGATCCCACGGCAGTTGAAAATCGTGAAGAGCAGAGCATTGCCCGGCTGCCTTGGTATAAAACATTGGAGAGATAGGTTGATTTCCCAGGTCCCACCCCTTGAAGACCAATTAGCCTTTTCGCCTTTCTGAAGTCTTGTTTAAAAAAATGTGAATGTGAATATGAAGCGAGGGAGAGGGGGTAGGCGCTGCCCTCGTGGTGCTGGCCCCGGGAAAAAGTTGAGGTCTTTGTCACCTCACACCCCTACGACCCCAGGGTTATGGAACTATCTAGGTAGGACCTCAGGACCTGGCCAGCTCATGGGTTTATGTGCAGACTAAAGGCACTTACTCTCAACCTGCATACCTGACCTGTGGTGTTCCACAAGGATCTGTCCTTGGCCCTGTTCTTTTCACTCTTTACACCTCCCCCCTGTCCACCATCACCAACTCCCATTCTATAAAACACCACTTCTATGCTGATGACACCCAACTTCAAGACAGTGACTCACCTGATAATATACAGCGCCTGTTGACTCGCACCACTGAGTGTTACTCGGACATTAAGAACTGGATGACACACAATAGACTTCAGCTTAATGACGACAAAACAGAAGCTATCCTCATTGGCACCCGTCAGAAACTTTCTCAGCTGCCTCCTCTTTCTCTCCCATTATGTAACACATCAGTCCCAATTTCTGATTCAGCTAAAAACATTGGTGTCTGCATTGACTCTACCCTCTCCATGAACAACTTTGTTTCTCAAACTGCCAGATCCTGCTACTATCATCTCCATCGTATAAAGCTGATCAGGAAGTATCTCTCTGTCGAAACAACTGCAAAACTCGTTCTCTCCTTCATAATGTCTCGCATTGACTATTGCAATTCACTCCTGTCTGGTCTTCCTGCCTCCACCATTCACATCCTACAGCGCATTCAAAACAATGCTGCACGCCTTGTACTCAAAAAGAAAAAAGCTGACCACATATCTCCTCTCCTGGCACAACTTCACTGGCTCCCTGTATCAAAGCGCATACAGTACAAACTAGACACCATGTGCTACAAAAGCCTCAATAACGCAGCCCCCGATTACCTGTCAAGCCTACTTGAGATCTATGTTCCCTCACGTACCCTCCGCTCTGCCTCTGATCCTCTGACTCTTCGCTTTCCACGCACTAAGCTCAATACCTATGGTCCACGAGCCTTCTCTGTTTCTGGTCCACTCTCCTGGAACAAACTTCCTCTCTCAGTCCGTCAGCAACCTACTTTTGTCTCCTTCAAGTCCGCTCTCAAAACTCACCTTTTCTCTCCTGCATAAAATCCTAACCTCACTCAACCCTCCCCTCTGCAGCCTGTCTCCGCTCGGAGGGAATCACATGGTTATAATATATAATTGTATGCTATGCTCTCTATAATTTTCCATTGCTTTTATTCTTGCTTTTATTGCTTTTATTCTTTCTCCCCATTTATAGCCATGCGTGTGTGTGGGTGTGTGTGTGTGTGTGTGTGTGTGGTGTGTCTGTATGTGTGCGTGCGTGTGTGTGCGAGCGTGCGTGCCTGCGTGTGTGTCTGCTTCAGCGCTTAGATTTGATTTTATCAAGATTTTGCGCTATATAAATATTGTAATTATTATTATTATTATTATTATTGCACCATTAGCATTCTGGGTCTTCTCCATCACATGGCACCTGTGACGATAGTGCATATAGAATTCATTCCGAGCGCAGAGACGCCATCTTGACAAATAAAAAGTGACTATATTGTTATTGTTATTGTTATTGTTATTGTTATTGTTATTGTTATTGTTATTTAAAGCCCAGCCGACTGCGTAGAGCCATATCAGGGCTATACCTGTTTCAAAACAAACAAAACTTCAAAAGGGGAAAAAAGAATTAAGTACACATATCAATGCATTCACGCACATAATCTAAGGACATGCCCCCGGCGTTGACCACTCCGCCCAATTTATCGCACAGGGGATTTAAAAAACACACCTGAATACAAATTTAAGCATACATAAGGACACCAAAACATATATAAAAACAGGCATAAATTACCTAAAATTGCTTCGGCATATCTCACCTTCCTAGAGCCAAAGATGCACTTAACACATGTACCCAGTTATCAATCCTAAGAAAAAGTACGTAAGACTCCACCGAACACATACAGGTGAATGGACCATTCAAATTATAGGTAGAAATGACAGAAAACAAAGGAACAAGGCAGAAACAAAAAGAGTGACAGAAAAGAAGAAATTTCTGGCACAGAATTTCCAGAAGGTGGGGATACTCTTTATATTAAAAGAGCCACTGGCATCCCCACGGGTGGGGGGGTGGTGGGGGTGGTGGGGGTGGGGGGGGAGGATGCACTGAATACATGTACCCAATTATCAATCCTAAGAAAAAGTACGTAAGGCAGTATCGAACACACACAGGTCAATGGGCCATTAAGACAGAAAATGATAGGTAGAAATGACAGAAAGCAAAGGAACAAGGCAGAAACACAGAGAGTGACAGAAAAGAGGAAAATTCTAGCACAAAATTTCCAGAAGATGGGGATACCATTTATACTGAAAGAGCCCCCGGCATCCCCATGGGGGGGGGGGGGGGAAATGCACTTAATACATGTACCCAATTATCAATACTAAGAAAAAGTAGGTAAGACTTTATCGAACACATACAGGTGAATGGACAATTAAGGCAGACAATGATAGGAAGAACTGACAGAAAGCAAAGGAGGTAGAAAGAAACAAAGAGAGTGACAGAAAAGAGGAAATTTCTAGCACAGAATTTCCAGAAGGTGGGGATACTATTTATACTGAAAGAGCCCCCAGCATCCCCACAGAGGGATGGAGTGATGCAGTCAGCTTACAATAACATGGAGACCACGAGTACGGATAGATCCTTTCTTCATCTTCTTCAACTCTTGCATGAGGGTCTGTACCGCTTTTCAGCAAGACCAGTGGTGGATGGGTGGTAGGGTGCTGAAGTGATATGCTTGATGACCCATTGTGCTGCATGAACACAGCAAACCCTTCACTCATGTGCCATTGTCTGACACCATGTGCCATTATCAAATACCATGTGCCATTATCGGACACCACCAATTTCTGGCAAACGATGCACAGCAAAATCTTCACTCATGTGCCATTGTCTGACACCATGTGCCATTATCAGACACCATGTGCCATTATCAGACACCATGTGCCATTATCGGACACCACCAATTTCTGGCAAACCATGAACACAGCAAACTCTTCACTCATGTGCCATTATCGAACACCACCAATTTCTGCCAAACCATGAACAGCAAACTCTTCACTCATGTGCCATTATCAGACACCATGTGCCATTATCGGACACCACCATTTCTGGCAAACCATGAGCACAGCAAACTCTTCACTCATGTACCCTTGTCTGACACCACCAATTTCTGCCAAACCATGAACAGCAAACTCTTCACTCATGTGCCATTATCAGACACCATGTGCCATTATCAGACACCATGTGCCATTATCAGACACCATGTGCCATTATCAGACACCATGTGCCATTATCAGACACCATGTGCCATTATCGGACACCATGTGCCATTATCGGACACCATGTGCCATTATCGGACACCACCATTTCTGGCAAACCATGAGCACAGCAAGCACTTCACTCATGTGCCATTGTCTGACACCACCAATTTCTGGCAAACCACGAACACAGCAAACTCTTCACTCATGTGCCATTATCAGACACCATGTGCCATTATTGGACACCGTGTGCCATTATTGGACACCATCAAGTTCTGGCAAAAAACAAAAAAACCATGCACAGCAAACAACAGCTGTCGGGCAGCACTATTTTCATCGGTTGCTGTGGTTGCGAACCTGTTCATGGGATAAACATCCATCCGCTTGGAATATGCACCAGTACTAACAATGATGATGATGATGATGATGATGATGATGATGATGATGATAATGATGACGACGACGACGACGATGATGATGATGATGACGACGACGACGACGACGATCATGACGACGACGACGATGATGATGATGATGATGATAACGATATTTAGACGGACCCAAACATTCCTATAGAAATCAAATCAAAGCGCACACTCTCATCATTCACTTAAACATTCTCTCGCAATGACAAAAGAAGATTGTTAACTGTGATGTTATGATTCTTTACAGTGTCTTTATCTTTGATATAGAGCGTTTCTGTTTTCTTGGCGCTCAAGTTTAGATCAGTTTGTTTGTTTGTTTGTTGTTTGTTTTGTTTGTTTGTGTTTGTTTGTTTGTTTGTTTTTGTTTTGTTTGTTTTGTTTGTTTTTTGTTTTTTGTTTTGTTTTTTTTGTTTTTGTTTTTTTGTTTGGGGGTGTTTTGTTTTTGTTTTGTTTTTTTGTTTGTTGTTGTTGTTGTTTGTTTGTTTTTTGTCTGCTGCATCTACCCTGTATAGAATTCTTTTCATGCTGGTAATGTTGTCTGCTAACAGCGCGGTATCATCGGCATAGCTCAGGTTTGTAAGATTTTTTTCCTCCCATCTTTATGTCCATGCCTTCTTAATATCAGCATTTTTCATGACTTGTTCCGTGCAGATGTTAAAGACATACGGTGAGAGGATATAACCTTGTCTGACTCCCCTGTGGATATCGAAGAATTCACTTTTCTGATTGTTCCATCTCACCGTAGCCTTTTATTCTTTATATAATGGGAAACCCGATATGTACGTTTCACTGGCTGTGACTTAGGCTCATTTTCCATGACTGATTAAAAACAGTCAGACAGGTATGACAAAAACCAAGAAAGAGTACCGTCTTGGATTCTAAAAGAATGCAAGAGTCAAGAGAGAAGGACAAGGCTGAAGACAGAGGTACCAGGCTAGCGTGCGCCTTCTAACAAACCACGGTACCATGCATTTATCGCATAATGGCTACACACTCATCGAGTTCAGACGAGACATCACTCGGACTCAGCTGATTGTGTAGCAGCGTACACCAAGAAGAAGGAGAAGAAGAGAGAAGGACAGGGTGATCGGTGGTATCAAAAGCAGCGGAAAGATCAAAAAGAACAAGTACAGAAATTCAGTTACAGTTAGCTGAAAGCAACAAATCATTCATAACATGAACGACGGCAGTGTCGGTGGTATGGCTAGAACGGTGAACAGATAGAAAAGAATGATAAACACTGTTGGCTGAGAGACTAATTTTTTTAACAGAGTGTACGATTCCACTGACACTGGACCTCCACTGACATCGGGCACCTATCTAGGTAGGACCTCAGAACCTGGCCAGCTCGTGGGTTTATGTGCAGGCTTAAGGCTTGTGCCGTGATCATTCTGGATCTTCTCCATCACATGGCACTTGTGACGTTAGTGCACATATATAGAATTCATTCCAAGCGCGGAGACGTCATTCTTGAGAAAATGAAACTGAAACTGGAACTGGCTGAGAAATGATTATTCAGCTGTTTCAAAACAACTTTCTCAAGGATCTTAGAATGGAACAGCAAACTGGAGACAGGACGATAGTGTTTGAGACTGTTAGGATTGAGATCATTCTTTTTCAGCAGAGATCTAATAATGGCTGTTCTGAGAGAAGATGGGACAGCTCTAGGTGATGACAGAGGAGTTAATGATGTGCACTATGAATGGAGGAAGCTCAGGATGTGTTTGTGAGAAAAGAGAGGCATTCAATAATTATGGCTCCATTTCTTTCAGGCCCAGAATGATGAATAAATGTTTCATATCCGAAACAATTAATGCACAGACATGTTAAACAGTAAAAAGAATACATATATATTCATAATGCCTATGAAATCCCCATCATATTTGTTATATTCCCATGTCATGAGTAGTGATGACAACAACAACAACAGTAATCTGGGAAACAATGCTGGTCAAACATTGATATACACGTGTATGTGCGCGCACATACACACACATATATACACACATACATACTTACTTACTTTACTTTTTACTTTTTCCTTCCGCTTGTACCGGTGGGCGTCGCGGGGAGATACAGTCGTCTGTCAGCAGCAAGGCGGGTGGCCTGGAGAAGGGACATCTCGTGAGCTCTGAGGGTGTCTGCCACGGAGTCGCTCCATCGTCGTCTTGGTCTTCCTCTGGCTCTCCAGCGGAGAGCCAGAGTGTCTGGTGTTGTATACCCGAAGAGCTGGATGGTTTAGGGGCATACGTGTGAGGTGTCCGAACCACTTGATCCTCATATCTTCGATGTGTTGTAGGATTGGTGTTGCTCCTACCATGTCTCGTATCACCTCATTTCTGATCTTGTCCCTTGTCTTGCTTACTGCTTTCCTCAGGCATTTCATTTCACAGGTGACCAGTTTTCTCTCGAGGACTTTAGTTAGGGACCATGTCTGGCACTGGTATGTCAGCGTTGGTAGAAAAATGGCGTTGATGAGTTTCGCCTTAGTGCTGGTGGGAATGCTGGGGTGTTTCAGGAGAGGGGCAAGTTGGTAGCTGACTGCGTTGGCTTTCTGGCATCTGGTCTCGATTTCTCTGTCTAGTTTTGCATTTTCAGTGAAGATGCTGCCCAGGTATTTAAATTCACTGGCTTGCTTCAAATGGGTTCCGTTGATGTTGATGTACAGTTTGTTTGGTCTCTTACTGACAGTCATGACCTCGGTCTTGCTGACGCTGATCTTCATGCCGTATGTCTCGCAGCTTTCATTGAGCTGGTCTGTGTGCTCCTGTAGCTGTATCTTGTCATTGTTCGCCATTGCCTGGTCGTCCGCAAACATGAGTTCATTGAGTGCCTCAGGGTCTGGGTTTGCCTCCTTCGTAATCTGATCCATATAGATCACGAAGAGAAGAGGGGAGAGATTACAGCCCTGCCTTACTCCCAATGTCACTGGGAACCAGTCAGATGTTCCACTGGCGGTGCGGACTGCACTCCTGCTGTTGGCATAGATGGCCCGAATGTTGTCCAGCAGCTGGCCCTTGACGTCGTACTGCTCGAGGACCTTCTATAGCTTGTCTCTATCGACTCGATCAAAGGCCTTTTCTTGATCAACGAATACAAGATGGAGATCTCGGTCATATTCGATCGCCCTCTCGCACAGTTGTCGGAGTGCAAAGATTGCATCGTGCACCCTCTTCCTTTTCTGAAGCCAAATTGGGCGTCACTGAGGAGATGTTCTGTTTCGCTCGAGTGCGCTGCTCCAGGATCTTTGCGTACATTTTCCCTACATGGCTGAGTAGTGATATGCCTCTGTAGGTACTGCAGTCTTTCTTGCTGCCCTTCTTCTTCCATATTGGCAACACTATTGCATTTTGCCAGTCTTCTGGTACTTTTCTCTCCTCCCAAGCTTTCTGAAAGATGATGGTGAGCCACTGAATTCCGGTTTCACTGCACACATGGATGGCTTCAGTTGTTATGCCGTCGTCTCCAGCTGCCTTGCCTTTAGGACTGGTCTTCACTGCTTTTCTTACTTCACTCTCTAGGATGGTAGGTTCTGAGTGGTCTGGGTGGCTGGGGGTGAACCGGGACTGTGTGTCTTGTGCCCGTACACCTGATGGGTTGAGTAGATCTTTGAAATAGTTTTCTCATCTCTTCACTCATCTTTTCATGCAATGCTTCCCCGTTTGCATCGTTAATGATAGTGGTTGGATTGAAAGGTTCATCTCGCACTCTCGTCGCTTTCACACTCTTGTAAAACTCTCTTGGGGAAGCTTTGCATGTTTCACAGAGTTTTTCACCATACATACATACACACTTGTCTAAAAGCACATATGTGAATAGACGTTAAAATGACATAAAGAACGAACACACACACACACACACACCACACACACACACACACACACACACACACGTACACACACACACAACACACACACACACACACACGTACACAAAAACACACAGACGCATGCATACACACACACAAAAGTCTTAAAAGCAACGCACAATATCTGTTGTTTGGGTTTGTTTGTTTTTAATGTCTTTTCATATCAAAACATGATGTCATCTCACCTAGTTTAAATCACAGTTTTTAGTTTCATTTTCTCAAGATGAAGTCTATACAATGAGAACAAATTCCATATGCACTGAGGTCACAGATACCATATGATGGATATATCACACAAAAACCAAACGTTTGAAAAAAAAAAAAAAAAAGCTAAAGTTGATCTCAGAATATGACAAAATCAGGGCTTAAAACAGGAGGAGGAAAAAAAACACTGAAACTAGGGGGGTCCGGGGCATGCTCCCCATGGAAAATTTTTTAAAAACCAAGTGTAAATCTATGCCATTTCGCGCTTTCTGGACATAATTTCAAGAGATATTTAGTGCATAAAAATTGCTGTAAACACATAATTATTACAAAAAGATATATTTGGGAAAACGGGAGATATGGGGTTAAAAACATAATAATAAAACTTCCAAGAAAAATCAGGGGCCATAACTTGCGCGCCGTTGCTATGAATGCTACTAGCAAGCCGATCACGGATGCCTTGCTCCTGTCGGTTTTTTTTTTTTATTTATTTAACAAACCGAAATCGCGGAATTCCGCCCAGACGCGGAACGTTTTAAGCCCTGAAAATTCAACAAGAACACATTTTTTTCATGAAAGTTTTGACAGCAGACACAAAACAGGGAAAAGATGACACAGATGATGCTATGGAGTTGTACAGTGCACTAAAACTGCTCGCTTCCATTCACAATATATCCTAATGCCAATCAGCCCTAACAACTACAGACGCCTACTCTGGTGGTCCAGTATTCTCTCCCTTGCAGCGACAGGGGATAGATTCGTGTGGAAGGCCATAACCACCTACGCCATGCGGCAGGGCACATGATGACGATGGCTCTGTTGTCATGAAATTTGAGCAACATTTTTCTTTTATTGTTGTTTAAAGCCCAGCCGACTGCGCAGAGCCATATCAAGGCTATAACCGCTTCAAAACACACAAAACTTCAACAGGAAAAAACAAAAAAGAAAAGAAAATTAAGCACACACATCAACGCATTCGCGCACACAATCCAAGGACATGCCCCCAGCGCAGGACCAATCCGTCCGACCCATCGCACAGGGGAGATTTAAAAAACACACCTGAACACAAAATATAAGCATACATAAGGACACAAAAACATATATGAAAACAGGCACAAATTACCTAAACCTGCCCCCGCACATCTCACCTCCCCAGAGCCAAAAATGCACTTAATACATGTACCCAATTATCAATCCGAAGAAAAAGTATGTAAGACTTTATCGAAAAAATACAGGTGACTGGACCATTAAGGCAGAAAATAAGTAGAAATGACAGAAAGCAAGGCAACAAGGCAGAAACAAAGAGAGTGACAGAAAAGAGGCAATTTCTAACACAGAATTTCCAGAAGGTGGGGATACTATTTATACTGAAAGAGCCCCCGGCAACCGAACGGGGGATATTTGAGCAACAGCTTCAGTATCTCATTCAAGAAGTGGATGAGACTCACCTTATGGTCCTAGTCTTCCCAAAGAGCATACTGAATATGGAATTCTTGGCAAGAACTGTATGAAGCTGAAAAAAAATCCATAGTAATCTAAACTGATGGGGTTCCAACCCAGTAACCTCTCAGTCATTAGTCCATTGCACAAATAGCACGTTTATCACGTGCACAACAAAAACAAAAAAACAAAAAAAAAGAATATGAAATTATGAAGTCAAGAATGACAACAAAAAAACTCTATGTCATACTGAACAATTCCTGCAAAAGAGAGCTCTACTTTCGTTTGATGTCGTTCCTTGTAACCTCAATCGAAGAGACATTTGTTTACTGATTGTCTGGATATGTTTGATAGGGTCACTGTGCCATGAGCAACAATACATCTTTCATTTCATGGTCATGCTATCATGTTAACATACATGTACACATACGAGACATAAAATCGTCTGGGCCACTCTGAAAAAAAAACAGGGATTTGCCATTTTCACACACCCAATACATGTTAAGACTGACAACAATAACAAAAACATTCATCAATTCTTTCTATATTAAAAAAAAAAGCTGTCTGTGTGTGTCTGGATTAAAAGAAACACAAGATCTTCCAGTCTGCAAAAAAAAAATCAACAACATGATTACATTTTAAAAGTTCAGTGGGGGGTAAAAAAAAAAGATGCAGGCCCCAGCAGCTCAGTTGGTTTGAGCGTCAGATTCACATGCTAATGGTTGTGGGTTCGAATTCTGGGGTGCGCTACATTAAAACTGGCCTTCTCACTGTCCCATCTTAACATCATTGTTGTTCTGGTGGTGTCAGTATAGGATTACATAAGTCCCCTTCCCCTACTATCACATTAAAACTGCCTTCTCACTGTCCCATCTTAACATCATTGTTGTTCTGGTGGTGTCAGTATAGGATTAGATAAGTCCCCTTCCCCTACTATCACATTAAAACTGCCTTCTCACTGTCCCATCTTAACATCATTGTTGTTCTGGTGGTGTCAGTATAGGATTACATAAGTCCCCCTTCCCCTACTATCACATTAAAACTGCCTTCTCACTGCCCCATCTTAACATCATTGTTGTTCTGGTGGTGTCAGTATAGGATTACATAGTCCCCCCTTCCCCTACTTCACTGAACTGCTTCTCACCGTCCCATCATAACATCATTGTTGTTCTGGTGTGTCAATAATAGATAACATAAGCTTCTTACCCCTATATACATTAAAACTGCCTTCTCACTGCCCCATCTTAACATCATTGTTGTTCTGGTGGTGTCAGTATAGGATTAGATATGTCCCCCTTCCCCCACTTCCCTGGGATGTTATCCCGTCAGCCATATCACCTGAGGTGGGTGTCGACGGAAAAACTGAACTAAATCAATCAATCAAAAAAAGAAAACATGGAAAGCTTGTCTCACAGCCCTTTAGTACATTTAACAGTGAAAGAGAAGAAACCTCCCTACACCCAGCTCAGCTTTCTTACGGTCAGTACTCCTCTTCTCCCTTGCTGCTTTGCCTTCCACAACCCTCAACTTGGTCATGTGCTCATTCAAGGCAGAATTTACTGGACAAAGTTTCAGGCGCCTAGTTCACTGGAAAGCAGAAGCTCCATTTCTACACCATCCAAGGGTGCATCAACAAATACGCTTAATCATGCATGCATCAAAATGAATTCTCCATCCCTTAAACATTCAGGGGGGGGGGGGGGGGGGTCTTCTTTTCTAACATCGAATTTACAAAGTTAGACTTCGCCAGAACCAAACTTTCCATCAACACCGTTGGGCATCGTGAAGAACTTCTTCCCCCAAGACTTCCTCAACAGTAATGAGGGGAGATCTGATCCAAAGTTTCAAGATTTTTAACACTATAGATGACGTAGATAGAACACAATTTTTTAAACTGACAAACTATGACAAAACAAGAAATAGTACTGATAAAATATCTATAGAATATTGCAAGACTAACATTAGAAAGTTTTATTTTACAAATAGAATTGCACATGTATGGAATAAATTACCAATCGAAATTAAAAGAGCACAAAACACAAACTCGTTTAAAAACCAGCTTGACCATTGGAAACATTACATTGAACTTAAATACGAATATGATGAATGAATCATCAAAAGAACTGGGCGTGCGACAAACCTTGACTACGTGTGTTAGAAAAGAAAAAGAAAAATGATGGGACTTGAAATAGCCAAACGGCTAAGTGTTTATGTCCCTATTGCTAAGCTAAGCTAAGCTAAGCTAGTAAACTTCCATTTTCACTCTGCCACTGCTGTCGAACAGTGCTCAGTCATACTGTTTGGCAGCCATGACAGAGTCCATGATACCTTCTCCTGCAAGTTTCCTGAATAATACCATTGTTCTTCTTCCTTTAGTTTCGTCAGTTTGGTCCTTTTCGCACACTGGACGAAGCAGAAGGTAAGTTTCAGGCTTTTTCTCCTAATTTTTAAATTTGGTGTTTGTGTTTGTTTGTTTGTGATCTTACGTTTGACAGAAGCCAGTTGGCCGAAAATGTGCGCCTGTCTTGTCTGGTTGTATTAAACACACGTTCTTATTCTTTTTTCGTGGTTTTTTTTTCCTGGTTTCTTCTTCCTTCTTTTTCTTTCGTTCGCTTTATGCATGATCAGGCCACACCTGATGAAGATTATCGCCCTTTTTTCCTACTTCTTGTCAACTGCATGGAGCTTGGAGGTCAAAGGAGTAGTTATAGTTATCTATGCTTCCTATCACTCCACGTGACCGAGGCGACATTGCTGAAAAATATGTTCAGCTGTCTGGTCCTCTGGAAAGGCACATTAGTCAAGCGCGTTAATGTTGGACATGGGTTTAATCCACCTGGGCATCCCAACGATCAGGACAGGTGAATGGACCAGCAAGGCAGAAAATGACAGAAAGAAATGACAGAAAGCAAAGGAATAAGGAAGAAACAAAGAGAGTGACAGAAAAGAGGAAATTTCTAGCACACAACTTCCAGAAGGTGGGGACACTATTTATACCGAAAGAGCCCCCAGCATCCCCACTAGGGGGAAAAAAAACAGATACACGATAACATTTTTGTGTCAAAATATTTCATTCATGTTCATTACATATCATGAATAACATTTTCATGTCAAATTATCATTCATTCATATTCATGACATGTCATCAGCACACAGATATTGATAATGCAGACAGGACCTGAAGGAAACAAAATTCTGGAATATCACAATCACAACAATACTTCACATAACGCAGTATCAGTACCAATGACAAATCAGGTAAAACTAGTTATCAGGTCTACGTATCTATGATATTTGTATGAAAACCAGTCAATGCAAAATTTTTCATTTGTCATATTTGTTAATGTGTTTTTCTGTATCAAATGCTGTTTATAAATACCTTTCAAAGCAGTATAACTGTGGTGTTCTTTCCCTACAGATACAACAGTTGAATTTTGCCTGAGACATGATTAAGTCTAAAATATTGTCTGATCTAAGATTAGTATCACATCCAAACAGTTTCAGTAATTTCTGTACAAAACACTACAATACAATCTTTTCAGTGATATCTATAGATGTAACACTGAGATATACACAAACACATTAAATCTCTCTCAAGCTGCTGCCAATATTTGTAGACTACCGGGCATCTCAAAAACACATGTCACGAGCCAACCCATTCATTTCTAAAGGAAAAAAAGAAAAAAAAGGCATTGTCATTTTTTATGCCCACTTATGTCAAAAACATTTGTTTAGTATGCATTGTGTTAAACGCATTTGAAACCACTTGCTTTTTTTTTTTTTTTGCTTTTTTTTTTTTATCTTTTGAATTCTGGAAAACGTTTGACTCTATTTAATGTCTTTGGTAAGTATCATCTTCCCATTGCTGCTGATTATGTTTCAATCAAACAAGTTCAAGACTTTAAATACTTGGGCAGCTACACTGACTCCACAGAGCAAGACGTCAACACCAGACTCGGAAATGCCTGGGGCGCTCTAAATCAACTGGACAAAATCTGGAAATCCAAGCTACCAGACAACCTGAAAAGGAACTTCTTTCGAGCAGCAGTAGAGTCCGTTCTTACATATGGCTCAATCTCTTGGACCCTAACAACGACATTGGAGAAGAAGATTGATGGAGCATACACACGAATGCTGCGTGCAGCCCTGAACAAATCCTGGAGAGAAAATCCAACTAACAAAGAGTTATATGGCAAGATCCCACCAATCAGTAAATCAATACGTCAACAAAGACTGCGCTTCGCGGGACACTGCTGGCGTAGCAAAGAAGAGCTGGTGGAGGATGTTCTACTATGGAGACCCAGCCATGGCAAACAAAGACCAGGACGTCCAAAGAAGACCTTCATCAACCAACTGATCGATGATACGGGCTGTCAGTATGATGAACTACCTACTGCAATGTCTGACAGAGAAGGATGGAAGAAACGTGTACGGATAGCCAAGCAAGCTCGACATGATGATGATGATGATGTTTCATGTAGATGTATTTCCAGGATATGGATGATTTTCACGATTTCAAATTTTGTTCTTACAACATGACTGCAATTATACTTTGCTGTGTCGTGTTGCATTTGTTTGTACTATTTGTTTAAACTGAATGAAAAAAATTTTAAAAGAAACAAGTATCATCTCCCCTTTGTCACAGCACTTAAATCTGGTTTCATCTTCAGTTGATATTTTTCTTAGTACATTTGAGTCCCTTTTTCTACAGCACAAATAATCTAAGTGCTTTTGAACCATTCAATGATGTCTCCTTTTTTAGATGTATGCCAATGTTTCTTTAATAACATTCACAGTTTGTAAGACGCAAGTATACGTAATAAAATCCTTTTCTATTCTGTATTCGTTTTTGAAAAATTCAAAAACATGAAGATACCACCTGTTTTCATCATCTTCTTGACAAAATGTATATTCTTGTTTGCCAAGATCTCATAAATAATCCCATCTCATCACTTTTTATGATTTCATTATAAAACATGGCTCTGCTATTTCTTTGAAAAGGAAACCATTCCGATACCTGGCCATTAACCAAATCTTAATTTCGTATTCTTTTCGCTAGCTCATCTACTTTCTCATTTCCTAGTATCCTTCTGTGAGCAGGGAGCCAATGGAGGACTACTCTTCTGGTTCTTCTGACTTGCTCGAAGAAGAGTTGGTCCGGTGGGAAGCTTGTCATTTTCCAGTACGTGGCGAACAGAGACAGCATCTGATAAGACCATGGTTTGGGAACGTACCTATTGATATGAGGTTCATTGTGGTTCTATTTGATTTGTATGATAAGACAAATATATGACGTATATAGAAAAGGGCGAAGGTCGTTGTCAACGAACGCTCCTGGGACAAAAAATAAAGCCCACGACTTGCACACAGTCTTTTGGATCAGGACTAACTTTTGGACATCCAAGTTCACTCCAGCACGGTGTTCTTGTATGAAGGAATTTGTCTCCTTCCAGCACTGTCTTTTTGATTGCGTGACCTTACGCAATCGTTTTCAACCTCTAAGGACTATTTTTACAGGACAAACAAACCCTCTTCAATTGCTTCAACTCTCAAATCACAACAGTATCCACGGATGGGCTCCTCTCGTCCTGGCAGCCATTCTCTCTCCCACTCTTCGGCAGTTGGACCATACTTATAAAGATTCTCCGTCACCTCCAGACTCATCCTCCTTTTCTATGACCTGAAGCTCTTCACATCCCTGACATGGAAATTATAAGACAACGCTTATCTTCTTTAACTATATGACAAGATTCATCTTACGACAGTCCCTAATCGTTATCACGCTGGGATGTTAACACCACTGAAGAAGAAGAAGACAGTCTTTTGGTCAATTCATTTACACACATGGTGTCAGAAGTGGTTTTGATACTTATCCAAATTATGAATCATGGAAGCTGCTTATATGAATGCCTCTGTCTCTGCTTAGCAGTTAGTTTGAGTCTCTGGGAAGTTCATAAGGAATGTGGCTCCCCAGTGGTCACAGCACAATGACTGACCCATGGTATATATACAGGGTGGTTCAAAAGTAGGTATACAGTTATGAAAAAAGAAAACACGTACAATACTCACTGCATTTATTATACAAACAAATGAATATTGCATATACATGTAATAACAAGCACAGCCTTAATCCCTCAGATACTCAAACTGCTTTCCGTTGGTATTCACACACTCCTCTAATCGAGAGCGACACTCATGCACACTCTAGCACAAAGATCTTCATCAGCATCAATTTCTTGACAAGCCTGCAAGATGAACTGATTCATGTCATTAACAGTGCGCAGCTTGCGTGCAAAAACCCTTTCCTTTACATATCCCCAAAAAGAAGTCCATAGGGTTAGATCAGGCGAACTAACTTAATGTGCTACTAATTTCAATGAATAAGCATTATACTAATGATGTGATACTTACTGTAACCTACTTTTGCATCCCCTGTATACATGTATCCATATCTCCTATAGTAACACTCATCTATCACAGTCAGCATGCTGTGTCGCCCTGTAATATCACTGAGATGACATGGAGACATAAGTGTGGATGTGTGTGGATATCACAGTTGAACAAAACCATAATGTTAATTATTTCAGTTTGCCATATGCTGGAAAGAACAGCTTTTACAGAAGTTACATCGTTTTATTTAGTATTTGATATTTCTGCAAATACTGAGTGAATCTTTAAACTCATTCGGCTTTGTCATACACAGCAGTATGTCAGTTTTATCAAACAGTTCATGTTGTGACATACCTGAAAATTCATAGAACTTTTCGCGGTTGGGTTGGTTTCTTTCTTTCTTTCTTTCTTTCTTTGGATGGGTGGTGATTTTGTGTTTCTGTTGTTGTTGTAGTTGTTGTTGTTGTTTTTTCATTCATGATATGTAACTTTCAAGAAAGACAGCTGAAGGATATGAAAATGGAGTCATTTTGGCATAGTTTCCTCCCTTTAATCTTGAATGTTATATAGAACCAATACTGCTGTATGGTCGTGAGGCGTGGATAGTCAACAAGCAAAGCCAGAACAAGATTGAGGCAGCCGAGATGTGGTTTCTAAGAAGAATGTTGAGAGTTCCATGGACGGCAAAGTAAACAAACGAGACAGTCCTGATGGAGGCAGACACAAGTAGATCACTCATAAGGAAGATTAGGAAAAGACAGGCAACATTTATATACCATTTTATGAGGAAGGGGGATTTGGAGCACCTGGTCACAACGGGAAAGCTGGAGGGAAAAAGAGCACCAGGTAGACCCTGGAAGAAAATGCTGGACGGACTTGCAGAGTGGCTAGGGACGAGGAGAGTGGGGGAGATGCTAGGGGCAATGAGAGATAGAGACAGATGGAAGTCCATGAGCGCCAATGCCATGCGGCAGGGCACCTGATGATGATGAATCTTGTCTGCAATGAAATTTGGATGTTATGTGTGGAGATCATTATGCTGTCTGCTCTGAAGCCATTTCTGAAATGGTACTGCCCAAATCACAACTTTTCGGCGGCATCTTTCGTTTAAAAGAAGTTCTTGAAGTTCTTTAATTGATCACACTGGCAGGTTCTGACAAAGTCTAGATCCTGTACGTTCTCGTGTAAATATTCCTTGTATCTCCATTCTGACCATGCAAGAAGAGAACATAATGTGTAAATATTAACTCAATAACAGGATATTTTGACCCCCTCCCCCCCTCCCCCCCTCCACCCGTTTGGTGACTTTTTCCCTGTGCCTCTCCTTATGCAAAAGGAACCTATTACCAGCTTTAAGCCAGAAGATTATTAAAATCAAAATGTGACCATTTTAAAAAAAAATTTCTTTTCTTTCCAGCATTTGCTGCTGGCTTTTGAGATTTTTTTTTAAGAAACAACCCCAAATGTTGTGATTGTGTGGTAAATTGCATCACAAAACTACATGACTCAATTGGTTTAAGACTCTCCTATCTGATGTACAACGTATATCAATAAAGCATTTGTGATCTTCAAGTCTTAACAAGACATGCCAACCCTTTGGAACTCGTTTTACAAACAATTTGGAACTTTTTAGGTACATTCATTTACAAACTAGACATGCTAAACACACATTTGTTAAAGTTAAAGAAAATGTCTGTTTTTGAAGGCTGTTTGCAATTTACAGATTAACCCTTTGACTCCCTCACCCTGTCCAACAGCATCCTGCATTGTCAACCATGCTAGCTAAGCAAACACTTAACCCTTTGACTCCCTCACCCTATCCACCAGCTTCTTGCAGGAAGCAGTTGATTATGAGTGTTTGGAGTTGGTGGATAGGGTGAGGGAGTCAAAGGGTTAAGCCTGTTGATTGGTCCACTCAACTCAGGTTCTGTGTAAATGCACACACAACTGACTTTGACTTAGTCTCACAAACTGAGAAAAGCAGAAGACCTATGACTCACTATCTGTTCATGAATAATCCAAGTAGCCTGCAGTTAATTAAAAAAAAGCAAGCAGGTGACTCATGCTAGAAAAAAAAAGAACTTTCTGGAACAATGTGGACGTCACTGGAACGTTGGAACAACTTTTAAACATTCAGAACAAATACTATAAATTCGGAATAGTTGGACATGTCTGTATAACATACACAGTATGTTAAATGGGCAGCTAAGACTGTTACTGTTGTTTTGTTTAAAGCCCAGCCGACTGCATAGAGCCATATCAGGGCTATA
>JAPXFY010000023.1:7294107-7316607 GCA_030674185.1 Monoplex corrugatus
GGTGCTCTCTTTCCTCCAGCTTTCCCGTTGTGACCAGGTGCTGCAATTCCCCTTTCCTTATAAAATGGCCTATAAATGTTGACTATCTTTTCTAATCTTCCTTATGAATGATCTACTTGTGTGTGCCTCCATCAAGACTGTCTCGTTTGTTTTCTTTGCTGTCCATGGAACTCTTAACATCCTTCTTAGAAACCACATCTCGGCTGCCTCAATCTTGTTCTGGCTTTGCTTGTTGACCAAGGTAAAAAAGCACAATGTTTGACACCAAAGTACAATGTTTGACACCAAAGTACAATGTTTGACACCAAAGTACAATGTTTGACACCAAAGTAAAAAAGCACAATGTTTGACACAAAAGCACAATGTTTGACACCAAAGTAAAAAAGTACAATGTTTGACACAAAAGCACAATGTTTGACACCAAGTACAATGTTTGACACCAAAGTACAATGTTTGACACCAAAGTACAATGTTTGACACCAAAGTACAATGTTTGACACCAAAGTACAATGTTTGACACCAAAGTACAATGTTTGACACCAAAGTACAATGTTTGACACCAAAGTAAAAAAGTACAATGTTTGACACAAAAGCACAATGTTTGACACCAAGTACAATGTTTGACACCAAAGTAAAAAAGCACAATGTTTGACACCAAAGTACAATGTTTGACACCACAGTACAATGTTTGACACCAAGGTAAAAAAGCACAATGTCTGACACCAAAGCAGAATGTTTGACACCAAAGTACAATGTTTGACACCACAGTACAATGTTTGACACCAAAGTAAAAAAGCACAATGTTTGACACCAAAGTACAATGTTTGACACCAAAGTACAATGTTTGACACCACAGTACAATGTTTGACACCACAGTACAATGTTTGACACCAAGGTAAAAAAGCACAATGTCTGACACCAAAGCAGAATGTTTGACACCAAAGTACAATGTTTGACACCAAAGTAAAAAAGCACAATGTTTGACACCAAAGTACAATGTTTGACACCAAAGTACAATGTTTGACACCACAGTACAATGTTTGACACCAAAGTACAATGTCTGACACCAAAGTACAATGTTTGACACCAAAGTACAATGTTTGACACCAAAGTAAAAAAGCACAATGTCTGACACCAAAGTACAATGTTTGACACCAAAGTACAATGTCTGACACCAAAGCAGAATGTCTGACACCAAAGTACAATGTCTGACACCAAAGCAGAATGTTTGACACCAAAGTACAATGTTTGACACCAAAGTAAAAAAGCACAATGTCTGACACCAAAGTACAATGTTTGACACCAAAGTAAAAAAGCACAATGTTTGACACCAAAGTACAATGTCTGACACCAAAGTACAATGTCTGACACCAAAGTACAATGTCTGACACCAAAGCAGAATGTTTGACACCAAAGTACAATGTTTGACACCAAGGTAAAAAAGCACAATGTCTGACACCAAAGCAGAATGTCTGACACCAAAGTACAATGTCTGACACCAAAGCAGAATGTTTGACACCAAAGTACAATGTTTGACACCAAAGTAAAAAAGCACAATGTCTGACACCAAAGTACAATGTTTGACACCAAAGTACAATGTTTGACACCAAAGTACAATGTTTGACACCAAAGTACAATGTTTGACACCAAAGTACAATGTCTGACACCAAAGTACAATGTCTGACACCAAAGTACAATGTTTGACACCAAAGTAAAAAAGCACAATGTCTGACACCAAAGTACAATGTTTGACACCAAAGTACAATGTTTGACACCAAAGTAAAAAAGCACAATGTTTGACACCAAAGTACAATGTTTGACACCAAAGTAAAAAAGCACAATGTTTGACACCAAAGTAAAAAAGCACAATGTTTGACACCAAAGTAAAAAAGCACAATGTTTGACACCAAAGTAAAAAAGCACAATGTTTGACACCAAAGTACAATGTTTGACACCAAAGTAAAAAAGCACAATGTTTGACACCAAAGTAAAAAAGCACAATGTTTGACACCAAAGTAAAAAAGCACAATGTTTGACACCAAAGTAAAAAAGCACAATGTTTGACACCAAAGTAAAAAAGCACAATGTTTGACACCAAAGTAAAAAAGCACAATGTTTGACACCACAGTACAATGTTTGACACCAAAGTAAAAAAGCACAATGTTTGACACCACAGTACAATGTTTGACACCAAAGTAAAAAAGCACAATGTTTGACACCAAAGCATAATGTTTGACACCAAAGTAAAAATAGCACAATGTTTGACACTAAAGCACAAAGCACAATATTTGACACCAAAGCACAATGATTGATACCAAAGCACAAAGCACAATGATTGATACCAAAGCACAAAGCACAATGTTTGACACCAAAGCACAATGTTTGATACCAAAGCACAAAAGCACAATGTCTGACACCAAAGTACAATGTGAAAATGCCTACATTTCTAGCTATATACCACTAGTTGTTTTTTTTCTAAAACTTTCGTACTGTCTGTTGTACATAATACCTAAAATTCCCAAACTTTCCCAAAGTATCCCCAACTTTCCCAAACCCACAAAATCATCCTTAAATTTCCTAAACTTTCACAAACTGCATGAACATGAACCCAGTTTGGATATAACTATATTCCCATAATGCATATTTCTGAAATAGCTGGTTACTCACCTTGTGTTGATACTGTTCCAAAGATTTGCGAGCTTTCTGTACAAGAATCTGCTTGTCAGTCTCCAACTGCAACAATGTGAACAATGCACCCCAAAAATATCTATATACATGAATGCACACAAATCTGCATACAAATGTATGGAATATATACAAATATATGAAATACTAAAACCGAAATGCTCCCTAAGTCTGGCTTCACATACAGGTAATATTCTACAACAATAAAGAGTCACAGAGGAGATGCCAAAATATTGCAAAAAGAGAACTACTGTCACTAGATGAAGAACTAGTGTGTATGGATGTGTGTGTGTGTGTGTGTTGTGTGTGTGTGTGTGTGTGTGTGTGTGTGTGTGTGTGTGTGTGTGTGTGTGTGTGTGTGTGTGTGTCTGTCTGTCTGTCTGTCTGTGTATGTGTATGTGTATGTGTCTGTGTCTGTGTCTTTGTTGTGTCTGTGTCTGTGTCTGTGTCTGTGGGTGAGGGTGGGTGGATGTCGCTCTGTGTGTATGTGTGTGTGTGTGTGTGTGTGTGTGTGTGTGTGTGTGTGTGTGTGTGTGTGTGTGTGTGTGTGTGTGTGTGTGTGTGTGTGTGTATGTATGTGTATGCTTACTGCATTGTGCATGCTTGGGTGTGGACACTGCATCTGTGTGCGCATGCACATGTGCATGAGTGTGCGTGCATGCATGTGTATGTGTATGCATGTGTATGTGTGTGCATGTGTTGTGTGTTGTGTGTGTGTGTGTGTGTGTGTGTGTGCGCGCGCATGCGTGTGTGCCTGTGTGTGCGCACGTGCGCGCATGAGTTCTGAATAGTGGTTCTTTGGGAGTCATAATGATACTGACATTTTATTTTCCAGCAACAGAAGTTATTAATCACAAGCCATTTTGTTCAGACTCGCTGTCGTTTGCATGCTAAGTGTTTTCGTGTTTTTCATCTCCCACGTCAATGTGTGTGCAAACCTGCCAGTGCCTAACTTCCCTTCATGTGTGTGTATATGTGACCTCCCACCACGAAATCAGTCTTAACTTATAGTCAGTTGAACAGCACTAGGAGCTGAAAAGGTGACTGAGGGTCTATCTGGGTGTTTTGACTTTTTCTCAAAATCGATTTCTGTAGACTATATAATCTATCCCCCACAAAAAGTGTTTTCTTGAAAAAATGTTATTATTAATCAATTTAAAATGGTATTTTAATGCACTGATCGCAGCAGAAAGAGCGCAATTTCCTACCAAAAGTACCTACTTTTGTCTCTTATTATGAACTTTAACCTGTACAGTACCCCCACACGTAATATACTGACAGAAAGCTCTTTGGTGCACCTTTCAGATAATGACAGCAAAAAGTAGAAACAAACTGGGTCAACGCCACCAAATAAAGAAATTTAAGGAAAATGTGTAGGAGAGTACATAAAAACTTTAGAGGCTGTTTTCTCAAAATGGCCGTCATACAACTTAATGACTTTAAAAATACATAACTTCTACATTTTTTTGAGTACAAGCTTTATTCAAGTACCAAAATAATCAGCAGAATGTACCGTAAAGTTCGGGTTATAAGCCGCGACTTCCCCCTCCCCCCCCCCCCCCCCCCCCCGCTTTAACCCCTGCGGCTTATAAAACGATGCGGCTTATTTGCGGATTTTTCCCGATTCCAGGAGCGTCACGTTCTCGTATATTCTTAGCTTCTCTTTAACTCACCAAAATCGTGTTTACCGTTCATGAATTTTTCAGTGAGCCCCATGTTAAAGTGTTAACTGTTCACGTTAAAGAGTTAACTGTTAACTCTTCATGTTTTTAAATCAAATCTGCACACATTGAAGCATTTGGATCTGTATTCAGATCTGCTCTGCTCAAGCATACACCCTCATCATGCCAAAAACGTGACGCAATGCCTACGAAGCAGCCTTCAAGTTGAAGGCGATCGACCTGGCCACTGAAAAAGTGCAGCTTATAAATCAGTGCGGCTTATGTGTGAATAAAGTTCAGATTTTTCTATAATTTAGTGGGTGTGTCTTATATACCAGTGCGCCCAATAGCCCAAACTTTACGGTACTCTTTCGAGTGATATGTATACCTCAAAATACCCAAAATGCTAGTTAAGACTGATTTCGTGCTGGCAGGTCACATATATATATAGGATGCAGATAGAGAAAGGTACATAGGTTATGCTCATCACTTCACCGACTAGATGCCCATTTAAGATTGTGATGACAATTAGAAAATTGAAAACAGTCCTTCCATCGCTAAAGCCACCGTAGAAAAGCTTGAAAACGAGTTGTCTATAATCAACTGTCTGCGCTGTAACGCGTGCTATTCGCCAACCAGCCGACATTTGCAATCTCGCTTCAGAGAGCACATCAAAAACAGTAGGCCGATAAAAACACATATGGACCAATGTGGAGTGAAGACGATGGACATGAATGATGTCACGATATTAGATGCAACAACCCGGGGAGAAACATTTTGATGACGCTTGAAGCATTGCATATAAGAGAACTGGGACCTACGATCAACACCAGAGATGAGTATCGAAGCCGACAGCTGACAATTAAGCTGTAATCATTTTGTATGATCGCTTCACATTCTAATGTTGTTCGTGTTTAATGCTGATTTCTGTTACTTGGTTTGATAACATTTGTGTTATTTTTCTCCTTTTCCAGAACTCTTGATGATGAGCGAAAAGATCGAAAAATTTCAGAATTTCAACATGGTTTGCCAACAAAAATAACATATAAATATATATATAATATAATATATATATATATATATATATATATATATATATGTATATATGCAGAAAACTGAACACATGTGATAAAAGATCCTGCAAGTCATGTCTGTGTGGTTATGAAAATATAAAAAACACCCCGCAGGCAAGCTCTCCAAAGATGCAGACTATGCAATAGCTTAGTGAAATGTGGTCAACTCACATAACAACTTGATTTCTTCCAAATCCACTAAAAAGTCTGATTATGTGTAACGCATAGTGAGTTTTACCAAGTTTGAATAAATTAACACTACACAAGAATGACTTATGTCAGTTCACTTGAATTTGTTATCATAAGCTATCAAGGCTTAAACACACACACACACACACACACACACACACACACACACACACACACACACAACATACTATAACACACACACACACACACACACACACACACACACACAACACACACAACACACACACACAACAATTACTTTTATCATTATTAATTCAATGTTGCACGCACATACACACAGGACACAAACATATACACAGAGGACAAACAGGATACTGTGCAAATAAACTTCATATTTCATCGACTTAAAAAATCAATTATTAATTCCACTATCTTCACACTTATCAAAACCGCGCGCACACACATACAAAAACAACACAAACACATATACAAAAGACAAACAAACGTAATACAAACATACACAGAAGACAAACACACACAATACATACCTTAAATGACACAACAAAGGCGTGAGTTAGCCAGTCTTTGACAAGAGGTTTCAGCATCTTGGGTACCAACTGTAATGAGAGCTGTAGCGGTCCATTGGCTGACTGGATCTTGTGTTCTGGCTGTCAGACAAATAATTTCAAATCATTGATACGTACCAGTCTCCATGACGCAGTGATGAGCAAACAGACCACGAACAGGAAGGTTATGGGTTCGAATCCACTCAATCCTATCAAAATCAATATGCGATGTTAGGTCCCTAATCAGCTCCTAACTAACACATGATGAAAAATAAATACTGAAACTTATGGCTGAAATTGGAAGTCAAAATATCGACCAAAAAGTTTAACAGTGCATATTCAGTGGTTGTGCGTGCGTGCGTGCGTGCGTGCGTGCGTGCATGCATACGTGCGTGCGTGCGGGTGTTGTTTGTGTGTGTGTGTGTGTGTGTGGTGTGGTGTGTGTGTTGTGTGGGGTGTGTGTGGATGTGTGTTGTTGTGTGGTGTGCAGTTGTGCATGTGCATATGTGTGCATGTTTGTGTTTTGCTTAACAACAACAACAGCAACAAGGAATGTTGGAAATTTCTAAAACCTGACAAACAGAATCAGAAAGTTTCGCTGCTTAACAGAAAATCAAAATAAATAGGTTGTCCGTTTGCACACATCATTACTGCATATTTATCAACACTTAAGAGTAATACACATAGACACATGTGCATTCTCACAAAATATTATGCTCATTTCATAATCATTTTTCCAATATACTGCATGAATGAAATTCTCCATATGTTACAATGTTAATGAACTTGTGTTGCTATGTGGTATGCACTAAAACAGGCACTTAGATTCACACTATAACATACTTGAAAATGTATTGTAAATCATATTTTCAGGAAGGACAAGAATACAACAACTGATTTCTGAAGGGATAGCCAAAAATGAGAGCCCACCAAACACACAGGGAGAGACCAAGACAGAGACAGTGACAGAGAATAAGTCAGAGAGGACAGAAAATATAATTACAGACTGATTGATTCAATATGGACCAAGACACCTTATTGAAGGGAGTTATGCATTGTACGGCAAAGTTACAATGTGTACACAATGTATACATGATACTCTACAGATAAAGAACATTCTTTATTATTTAATACTTTACCCTCCCCCCCATCCCACCAAACCCACCAACAAAAAATAAAGACAATAATAAAACCAACGAACCATCACAATATAAACAAAGAACATTCCAAATCATTTAATACTTTGCCCTCCCTCCCCCGCCAAACCCACCAATGAAAAATAAAGAGTAATAAACCAACAAAACCATCACAATATTCTACAGTATATAGATAAAGAACACTCCATATCATTTAACACTTTACCCTTCAGTTCACTTCATATTGCTTATATCCCTGCCAACTACTACAGCCATATCAGGGCTAACACCACATCCAAATAAAAAAATAAAGAACAATCGTTAAGAAAAAAGACAACATGTAAAAACCATGCTCACCCGTTCAACCTATGCAAAGAATCACTTTACCCTCCCCACCCCCCCACCAACACCCATCAACAAAAAATAAACAGTAGTAAATGCAACAAACCATCATATCAGCAGGAATGTAAAAGTCTGACAACCGCAAGCGCAAGATACACGCATGGCGCGGGACCCCGAAAAGGTTCAGCATCGTCAGGCGGCACCCAAGAAGGTAAAGGTACTCACCGAGGGAGGTGAAAGACACCATAAAAAGTGGTGCTTTGCTCTGGGCATTGTGGGAACGTTGAAGCACGAGGCAATTTACCTGCTTTCTGGCTGTTCCTGCAAGAAGGAAAACGTTTGACACTATTAATAATAATTAGGAACCAGGAAAAAACACGAAAAAAGAATAAGAACATGTATTTAATACAAGACAAGACAGGCGCAAATTTCCCGCCAACTGGCCTTTGTCAAGCATAAGATCACAAACAAACAAACACCAGGTTCAAAAATTAGGAGAGAAAGACTGAAACTTCCCTGCTGCTCTCTCCAGTGTGCCTCAGTGCTTCAGCATTACCACAATGCCCAGAGCAAGCACCATCTTCTTATGGTGTCCTTCATCTCCCTCAGACACGACCTACACCTTCGTCTGTGGAAAGTGCAGCAGGGAAGTTTCAGTCTTTCTCTCCTAATTTTTGTATCTGGTGTTTGTTTGTGATCTTACGCTTGACAAACGCCCGCTGTCCAAAAATTTTGCGCCCGTCTTGTCTTGTTTTGTATTAAATACACGTTATTCTTTTTTCGTGTTTTTCTTTCTGGTTCCTGTTTGCTTGAACACGGGCAGTCACACTTGTTTTGGATTATTATTAATAACAATGTCCGAACCCTATGATTCTCTAAGCCTATCCAACCAACTTCCTGGGTGGATACCAGTCGTTGTGGTGTAGTGGTTAACGCAACAGACTACCGACTGGAAGGTTATGGGTTTGAATCCCCATCAGTCCCTTCAGAAATATATCATAGTGGGATTTTTCGGCTCTGACCGGCTCCTACGCAGAGTTGGGCTTGCTATGGGCTCGTTGGGAAGACTGGGACCACACACAGTCGAGTCTCATCCACTTCACGTGATGTGTCATTGAGGGTGTTGCTCAAAAATTTTCTGACCAGCATCGCTGATGTCTGTATCTCTCAGGCCTGGTCGATACCAGGACATATCATGATAGTAAGCGTAGAGTACAGCCCTGTCACGCAGTCTCAATCCTAGATGGAACTCCATAGCATCATGATTATCATCCTCATCGCCATCATCATCATCACATAAAAAAAAAAACTGTGCCAGCTTCTGCGGCCATCAAGATGGCATAGACAATGGGATGAAAAAAAAGGTGAGCATAAAGGTAACCATCCTGAGTGCGATGACCCTTAAAAAAAAATTTTAAAAACTTTCCTGGGTCAATAGACTAATGAATTAGAGAAGTTACAGCATACAGGGATAAATTGTTACTATGTAACCAATAAAGTTTTATCAACTGTGCACAAGGTTTGACAATTATAATTTTTTTCTTTTGACTGAAACTCTTTCATAGTGGTTACATTATTATGAAAAATCACGTGTCAAGATAAGACGGATTAACTGAATAGGAAATGAAGCATGTACAATGATGATTGTGATATCATGCAAAATATGAAATAACACACGTATGAAATTACGTTAGCCCTTTGACTCCCACTTCCTGTCCAAAAGCGTCCTGCATTGTCAACCATGCTAGCAAAGCAAAAACTTAACCCTTTGACTCACTCACTCTCTCCACCAGCTTCCTGCACCTTCCCACACTCAACTTTTGGCCAAAAGACCTATCCTGTGAGTGCAGGGGGTGGGGGGGTGGGAGAGTCAGGGCTTTAGGTGGTCCTTATCAACGTGACGGCTCTGTCGCAGGACATACCAGGTATACTTCAGGTGTGGCTTTGTCAAATGCCACCTCATCTCATCCTGACAGAAAACATCACCAGTTGGTCCAGGAATGCTTAGTTATCTCCGCAAGCTGGTTTTGGGGTTTGTTTGTTTTTTTGTTTTTTTGTTTGTTTTTGCAACTAACCTCCATATTTAAGCGGCCATCTACCATCCGCCACCTGCGACCTGCTTTACTGGGATGGTCACCTCAATGCCAAGCTGGTGGTAACCTTTCACGGGCCTCTTCTTCAGACTTGTGTGTCAAACTGGCAACATTCAGCAACCAAAACTTGTGTCCCCCATCATGTGACACGAGCACTGCTTGGTAAATCCTTGGAAGCTCGATCCTGTCAGTTCAAGGATGATTGTACTGCACGCCGCTCTAATTTTTCTCCTGAAACTGCTCAATGTCTTAGGCCAGTATTGAATTTTTCACAACTCTCCCAACAAACTGTCACAACCAGACTTTGCTCAAAAGTTTAAAAACTAAAGTTACCTTTATGGTACTGTTCATCATCATCATCATCATCATCAAGTACCCTGCTGCATGGCATTGACGATCATGATCCTCCATATGTATCTATCCCTTGTTGCTGCAAGCACATCTTCCATCCTCTCTGTACTCAGCCACCCTGCAAGTCCGTCCAATATTTTCTCCCTAGGTCTACCTGGTGTTCTCTTTCCCTTCAGCTTTCCTGTTTTGACCAGGTGCTCTAATTCCCCTTTCCTCATAAAATGGTCTATCAATTTTGCCTGCCTTTTCCTAATCTTCCTTATGAATGGTCTTGTGTCTGCCTCCATCAAGACTGTCTCAATTGTTTTCTTTGCTGTCCATGGAACTCTCAACATTCTTCTTACTTAGAAACCACATCTTGGCTGCCTCAATCTTGTTCTGGCTTTGCTCGTTGACTGTCCACGCCTCACAACCGTATAACAGTATCGGTTCTATGTAACATTCAAAAACTCTCTTCCTGATGTTAATTGATAGGCATTTGTTGGTAAGAATGTTTTTCATCTTCTTGAATACTGTTTTGGCTTGGCCGATTCTGCTATTTCTGATATGCTTCTGCCGTCTGGTGAGATGATCGTTCCTAGATATTCAAACTTATCAACCTGTCTCAAGGTTGTGCTGTTTGCTGTTATTACTCTGCACTTAAGTTTACAAAAGTAAACCTACCTTTAAGGTATGGTTAGTGTTAATACACTGAAACTAAAATTGCTATTACTGAAAAAAGAACATTACCTGTGATGCTGGGCTCACTCCCAGCAGCATGGGACACACTGAGATGATCAAGAATGTTGCTCTGGACATGGCGATGGAATGGAGTCAGTGATCGCAGGCGATGCAGAAAGATTACTATGTAGCCCTGATCCAGGAAGTATTCTGCAGAAGAAGAGCCTCTTGTGCCAATGCTAAAGTTGTCGATGAAGCGAACGGTGCGGCTTTCCAATGGTACTGTTGTACCACCTGACTGCAACATGACAGCAGACCTTTTCATTATGGTTACAGTCTTTTAGTTCTACAGTCGTCTATGCGTTATTAAGATATTCCACTTACATAAATAGAAAATGACCTTTACACACACAGCATATGTGTGCATGTACACGCACACACATGCACACACACACATACATACACACACATACACACACACACATGCATATGTAAGCATGTACATGCACACACACACACACACACACACACACACACACACACACACACACACACACACACACACAACACCACCACACACACCCCACGAAACCACACACATATGCACACACACACATGCATGCACACAGACACAGACATGCACGTGCATGCGTACGCTCACGCGCGCACACACACACACACACACACAAACACACACACACACACACGCACACACACACACACACACACATATGTATGCATGCATGCACACACACACACACACACACACACACACAACACACACACACACACACACACACACACAACACACAAACTCTCTCTCCACACACACACACTCTCTCTCTCTCTCTCTCTCTCTCTCTCTCTCTCTCTCTCTCTCTCTCTCTCCCCCCCCCCCTCCTCTCTCTGTCTACGTCTCTCACATACACACACACATTCACACACACAGACACACACACACACACACACACCTCTCTCTCTCTCTCTCTCTCTCTCTCTCTCTCTCTCCTCTCTCTCTCTCTCTCTCTCTGATCTGGTCTAAATGGGTATATGAGACTATTGAGAGCTTTACACATACACACAAAAATGGGAGTTATTTTAAGAAGCAGAGACTGGTGTAAAGAGAATTCAACATCTGTCAAGGCAAGTAATGGGTCACAATATGTCCACAGCAACACAGTCATGCAACTTTTCAGGTCAGCGCTACACTCACAAGTATTCAGTACACAACAGCAGTAAGCCCAATAGTTGGAGACCTCCTCGAAATAAAACAGCAACATTGTGATCTTATCTCCACAGCTTTCTTTCTCCCTCTCTCCCATCTCCCCCCCCCCCCCCCCTCAGAAATGCTCTTACTCTTTCATTTCTTTATGTATCATATCTATATTATTGATGTATTAATGTGTTTCTCTTTCAGTATGTAAAGTAAGAACAGACAGTTTGAAAAATGGTTTTTAGCTAATGATTTCTACAGTTGGAAATATAAGTAGTATTGTCATTGTAACTGTCATTCTTTCTATAAATCATACATGTGTATGCATGTCTGTATGTAGTGTCCCTGATGTACATGTATGTCTGTGTTATTTATCATTACATTTAATGTTGTGTTTAGTAGTGGTTATGTATAAACCTATCTGTCTTGAGTGGTTAGGAGTAATATAATCATTATAAAATGAAACGGTTTTTGTTTTGTAAGTAATGATCACATGTGGACTTGTGTATTTCTGTTTGTTTTTTGTTTGTTTGTTTGTTTGTTTGTTTTTTGTTTTTGTCTGATGGACATGTACTTGTTTAAAGTGCCTGAACTAAGCAGCTAGGTATTCTTATAATTACTGTTTATTACTCTTACATTTGTTTTGTTTCTGTAGGTTGGTTGGTTGGTTGGTTGGTTGGTTGGTTGGTTGGTTGGTTGGTTGGTTGGTTTGGTTGGGTTGGGTTGGTTGGTTGGTTGGTTGGTTGGTTGGTTGGTTGGCTGGCTGGTTAGTTGTTGGCTACTTGGTTGTTGGTTAGTTGGTGGGTTAGTTAGTGGGTTAGTGGGTTAGTGGGTTGGTGGGTTGGTCGTGGGTGGGTGGGTAGTTGGTTGGTTGGTTGATTTGATTTGGTTGATTTGTTTGTTTCATTTTGTTCTTCTCTTTGATTTTATCAAGCAGACTTTAACAAGACCAGATATGGAAAACTGTTATGTCAATATCTTTACCATTCAAAAAACAAAAAAAGAAGAAAAAAACACCACTCAATCTTTCTCTTTAATTTCCCATTTGCATTTGTCTGTCATTCTTTCTGCTGGTCTGTGCACGCACATGTGTGAAACAAATGTGTCAGCAAAAATATCTCAACTGTTTGTACATATATATTCTTATTGTTGCTTAAAGCCCAGCTGACTGTGCAAAGCCATATCAGGGCTTACAATTGTTTCAATACACACACAGTACTTAAACAGGGAGAGAAAAAAAAGGAACAGAAAAGTATGTACACACATCAATATGCAATGCATTCACGCGCTCATAATTCACGGAGATGCCCCCAGTGCTGACCACTCCGTCCAACTTACCACACATGGAATATAAAAAACATACCTGAATACAAATTTAAATTGGTTGTATTAAATATGCGTTCTTATTCCTTTTTTGTGGATTTTCTGGTTCCAACAAACTACATGTCATCAGATTGGTAAATGAGCTTAAATAGAAGTGAGACAGACACACACAGATAGAGACAGACAGACAGACAGACACAGATAGAGACAGACTGACAGGCAGAGACTGAGACAGAGAATTCAACAACTTTTTTTTTTGGGGGGGGGGGGGGGGGGGGGGGGGGGGGGGGGGCTGGGGGGAGAGATAAAATAAAGTTATTCAACATCATACAACCAGCAACCAGCCTTAAACAAGCTTGGACAAACATAATGATAATGACTCAGCAAGTAAACGAGCAAATGAATAAGAATGAAACCAAAACAAAAGGAAAAAGGTTACTGTAGAAGAGACAGATGAAAAATGATTAAAAAAAAAAACCAACACCAACAAGGAGGAACATGATATTTTATTATCTAAAACTTGGGGTAAGGAGATACAAGATAAAGAAAGACAGTGTGTGTGCGTGCGTGCGTGCGTGCGTGCGTGCGTGCGTGCGTGCGTGCGTGTGTGTGTATGTGAAGAATATAGGAGAAAGATAGGAGAGAGGCGGAAAGTGAGTGAAAGAACAAGAGAGAGAGAAGAGAGGGAGAGAGGGGGGAGGGAGCGAAAGGTAAATATGTTTCCTTTCTCAGAAAAAAAAAGACAACAAAGACACAAACAAGTATAAACAAGGAAAGCTTATTTCAAAATGTATTTCAATCATATGCATTGCAGGAATAAAATTTAAAAAAAAAAAAAACAGAAAGATTCCAATGCCCCAGATGGCCTATCACAGTATCAGCTATGCCTTCCACATCAGTACTGTCATCCTCACTGGTTGCCTAACCCTTTGACTTCCGCACCCTATCCACCAACTGCAAAAACTTAACCCTTTGACTCCCCCACCCTATCCACCAACTGCAAAAACTTAACCCTTTGACTCCCCCACCCTATCCACCAACTGCAAAAACTTAACCCTTTGACTCCCTCACCATATCCACCAACTGCAAAAACTTAACCCTTTGACTCCCTCACCCTATCCACCAGCTTCCTGCAGAAAGCTGGCGGATAGGGTGATGGAGTCAAAGGGTTAAGTTTTTGTCTTGCTATCATTTCATCAGACGGCAGATGCACATCAGAAATAGCCAGCAGAATCGGCCAAGCCAAAACAGCATTCAAGAAGATGACAGGCATTCTTACTAACAAATGCCTATCAATTAACATCACGAAGAGAGTTCTTGAATGTTATATACAACCAATACTGTTGTACGGTTGTGAGGCGTGGACAGTCAACAAGCAAAGCCAGAACAAGATTGAGGCAGCCGAGATATGGTTTCTAAAAAGAATGTTGAGAGTTCCATGGACAACAAAGAAAACAAACGAGACAGTCTTGGTGGAGGCAGACACAGGTAGGTTACTCATAAGGAAGATTAGGAAAAGACAGGCAACATTTATAGGCCATTTTATGAGGAAAGGGGATTTGGAGCACATGGTCACAATGGGAAAACTGGAGGGAAGGAGAGCACCAGGTAGACCCAGGGAGAAAATACTATACGGACTCGCAGAATGGCTGAAGACAAGGAGATAGAGACAGATGGAAGTCCATAATCGCCAACGCTATGCGGCAAGGCACCTGATGGTGATGATGCTATCTTGGTGGATGATTGGTCCTTGTTTCAGACTGTTCTTTCTAATCGAGATTTCACACATTATGAAAGTGAAAATGTAGACGTTATGTTTTCTAAATTCCAGGAGTCAGTTCTAGCTGCTGCAGACCTTTCCATCCCGAAACTCAAAACTTTTAAGTCTAATAACCGTTTGGGTAATGTTTGGTGGACGGAGGTATGTGAGCAAGCAGTTCAGTATAAAAAAGAGAAATACAAAATCTACATCAAAAGCAGGAAACCTGAAGATCATATGGAAATGAAAAAAGCTAACACCCAGTGTAATAAAATCATCGCTGAAGCAAAGAAAAATTACTGGGCATCATACTGCACAAAAGAAATTTCAGATTTCAAGGATTTCCATAAAGTCTGGACAAAAATGAATCAAATGAAAAATGGAGCCAACTTACCTAGGTGTCCAATAATGATTGATACAAGTCACAAATTTCTTTCCGACATGGACAAAGCTGAAACTTTTGTGGAACTTTTTGCCCAAAATAGTAAAGTAGATGGTTTGACTCCTACCTGCAAACACTACAGGGAAATGGCAGCTAACAACCCTATATACACTGATCCAATACCTCAAAATGATCTCTGGTTTAATTCTCCAATCACCTTAGAAGAGTTAAAAAACACTATCTTGTCTCTGCGCAACAAAAGGAGTTCGGTAGGTGTTGATGCAGTTTCAACTGAAATGATTAAACATCTTCCAGAAAACTATATTATTTTTTTACACAAAATTTTTCAGAAATGCTGGGCTGGTGGAACTATACCACAATTATGGCAAACGTCTGTTGTTATACCAGTATTAAAAGCAGGAAAGCCTAAAAACAATAAAAACAGTTACAGACCTATTGCTTTAACGTCCCATACGAGCAAACTATTGGAAAAATTGGTATTAAACAGACTTGTACATTACTGTGATAAAAATAACGTTATTCCAGTAAATCAGGCTGGTTTTAGAAAAGGGAGATCTACAGTTGAGCACCTGGTTAAACTTACCACTCACATCAAGAAAGAGTTTGCCCGCAGAAAAAGTCTTTTAGCTACATTTTTTGATGTGAAAAAAGCTTACGATCAAGTTTGGCATACGCGTTTATTGTACAAGCTGAAATCTATTGGTTTATCTGGCAATATGTATGATTACATTAAGTCTTTTTTAGCCAATAGAACTATTCAGGCAAGAGTGGGAACTAGTTATTCTACTTCACGACATCTTGATATGGGAATTCCACAAGGTTCAGTGATAGCACCGCTTTTATTTAATATCCTTATACAGGATCTTCCTAAAGCACTCTCAAATCGTGTTGTTTTGGCACAGTATGCTGATGATATATGTATTTGGATGAATATTACTTTAAAAAAGACAACTCCACAGAGAGCACAGAATTACATTAGGAAATTGTATCAATCTGATCTTGATAATCTTGGAAACTATATGTTAGAAAATGGTCTGTCGTTGTCAGCGGAAAAAACTAACATGATGCTATTTAATTCTGGTGGTACTTTAAGTAACTTGCCTACTTTCAGATTGCTTGGTGAAGTGTTACATTACAAACAGGTTGTAACATTTCTGGGAGTCTTTATGACATCGAAATTAAACTGGAATGTCCATTTTGATTATATTTCAACAAAAGCAAGAAAAGCCCTAAATTTTCTAAAGATAATAAGCCGATTACCTTGGGGAATGGATACGAACATACTAATTCATCTGTCAACAGCACTTGTACGATCTAAATTATCCTATGCGCAAGAAGTGTTTTTCAGTGCACCAAAATATTTATTAAAGAAGATACAAAGCTTAGACTGCAAAAGTATTAAAATTGCTCTAGGTGTCCCTACTCATGCCTCTAATCTGGAAACGTACAAAGTTGCTGGAATTCTGCCTCTGAACAACTATCGTGAGCTAGCGACAGCAAAATTTGCAGTTAGAACTACTTCACAAACGGACAATTTTGTGAGTAAGGAAATTAAAATCAGGTCTGATGTTGACTTTCCAAAGCGAGCAAAAAGCATTTCATCACAAATGACTGTTTCAACTTACATATCTGACTTGGTCAAACAGTCTAACATAAATATGGATGAAATAGCTGAGACACCATCAACAACGCCTATCCCTACATGTGAAATGCAAAAAGCCTCTTTTGATATTGATTATACAGACGCTAAGAAATCTGAAAACGTCAACATTTCGATATCCACAGCAAGAGAACACATCGATGAAAAATACCGTACCCACCTTCACATTTTTACCGATGGATCAGTCTTAGAAAATAAATGTGCTGGAGCAGCATTTCATGTTCCAAAATTTAAGATAAAAAAGTCATTTTTCGTTGGGGCAAACTTATCGATCTTTACAGCGGAATTAGTCGCTATTAATCAAGCATTGCATTATCTAGTAAATCTTAAACCCATGTCTTTCAAAGTAGTTCTCTTTGTTGACTCAAAATCTGTATTATATGCCTTACGGTCTTTTAATGCCGACACAAGACCTGATTTAATTACTGAGGCAAATCATCTTATACATCGTTTAAGGGTCAAAGGTACAGATATCAGTTTATGCTGGGTGCCTTCTCATGTTGGTCTTCACGGCAACGAAATAGTTGACAGAGCAGCTAAGCAAGGCGCCCAGAATGCTGATAATGCTATAGAATTACATGTTCATACCTCCGTAAAAGAAGCTTGCAACTTGCTCGAATCAGCCTCATGGACTCGATTTCTTCAACATTCAGATGAACAGTTTGTGTCACAACAAATGATAAAACTTACCGTTCAAAATGTATGTAAAAAATTGCAGTATTCTTCTATGTATCATTTGAGATCGATTGTTGCTGTTTGTTTTCGTATTCAGCTAAACGCATTGAGAACAAAATATTGTAAAAATGTCAAGTGTATTTGCGGCGAACAGTTCACACTGTTTCACTGTTTATTCTACTGCAAAATGCTACGTTCTTTTTTACCGAAAATGTTTACTCAAGAAAAGTATTCTGAAAATCATTTCCAGAAAATTACATCAGATCAAACGTTGTTAGTTAGAATTTCAGAATCATTAGTTCACAGTCCTGTTAATGCATTACTTTAACTTTATTCGGTTTGTATTTTAGTGTTACAATTTCCCTTCACGTTATTGAAGTTAATTGTTAGTGTTAAGTTCTCGTTCCATTTTACTGTTCCCCACCTGCTAATGTCTTTTTCCTCTGTCTTCCCTCTGCCCAAATCCAACCCGTCCAACTATCGTTCTACATTTTATTTTGTTCACTTTTTTTTTTTTTTTTTTTTTTTTTTTTTTAAATAATTTCCCCTCCCCCCCTCCCCCGTCTAATATCACTTATAGTGAAAAGACGTTAAATTAAAGAACGAACGAATAAGTTTTCTCTTACACGGTTAATACTACTGGGAAACTACATGGAATTTCGCTGTCACAGGTTAAATGGTAAGGGAGAAAACCATAACTCTACTAGCTTTCACGGTTCATATTCGAGTCGCCTCCCCTGCACTGCTTTTCCCGTACTTGTTTGTCGTTCGACTCATTGTTGCCAGATACGCTTTCCAATCTAAATAAAGAAATTGTGTACAGTTACTCACTGTTACAAGCACAAGTCGCTCCTGGCTTGCTTCGTGGAATTTAATGAAAGATTCGATCTGGCTCCTCTTCTCTTCAAAATGATCAGGAAGGGCTGTGTTCTCAAAAAAGTCATCGCAGTCGTCAATGCTTTTACTCATTTTGCTTCTATTGCGGACTTCAACTTCGGAGAGTAAAGACGGAAGTCGCAGTAGACTTACAGTGGGTCATAGTTCACATCAATATCTCAAACAAAACTGGCGAGTGATTGGTTTATATTTTGGGTAATACGTTAGACATCTTGCTTTTGCATATGTATCAACCATGACCTGAAGGAACGGAGTCACATGATCGAAAAACTGAAAATAACATCCGCCAACTTGTGATTGATTTATCATTTTTATTTTTGACGCGACACGACAGCCATCTCGTTTTCCCAAACGTCAAGGCCGTCTGTGTTTATTTTAAGATAAGTGCCCACGAAACGTGCGTTTAACGTTTGATTGAAGAGGGCTTTAGACAGATATTAACGCCCTATCCGCATACTTAGTCCTATCGCTATATTTCTTTGAAAACAGCATACACAACAATATTTTTTACATCTAAAACATAACGTTTCAACATAATTGTTGCTTCGGAAGATCATAAATGTGTAATCATTGAAACTGAAATGGTCCCGATTAAGTTAGAAATGCACTTATTTAAAATTCCTTGGTACAATTTGGCCTCCCGTTTCTAAAAAGAATGTTGAGAGTTCCATGGACAACAAAGAAAACAAACGAGACAGTCTTGGTGGAGGCAGACACAGGTAGGTTTTTCATAAGGAAGATTAGGAAAAGACAGGCAACATTTATAGGCCATTTTATGAGGAAAGGAGCCAGAATAATCAAGTTTGATTGTGGGCCTCAACACTGACGAAGAAGAAGAAGAACGTACATCACATTCCCTCCTCCAGTTCATGATAAAAGATTTTACATATCTACTCATCACGTTGGTACAATTTGGCCTCGTTTGTTTTCACATCGAACGATGATACAATTTTTTACAACCCCAACAAATTATTCAAACCCATTTCATCATTTCGGTAGACAGTCCTGTTTCGATCTAATGTGCACTAAAGAAAATATCTTTTTTAATTCATTTTATGTGAACAATGATGTTTCTAAAACCAGAAGGAATGTACATAAAATATAAAGTGGTATGTATTAATCTTTGCATGGCTATGCGCGCTGGCTGACCACCGTTGCCGGTGATGAGATACATGTAACAGACCCGGTTGCCAATGCTAGATCTAAGTGGTTCTGGGGAGGAGTTGTTTGTGAGTCGCAATGTGTGGGATGGAAAACACCAGCTTCCATGCCGATAGGGCTAAGAATACCGATGGGGCTGAGAATGCCGATAGGGCATTAACAATCAGCTCCTCAGAGATCAAGGAACGAGCCTACAAAGCGCTAGGCCTAGTTCGCCCCCTCTGGAGTACACGTCTTCCGTCTGGGACCCCCAAAAACATAACCAAACTAGAAGCGGTTCAAAGACGAGCTGCACGCTTCGTCCTTAACAGATATAGGAACACTTCTAGTGTTAGCAGCATGCTGGTCGCACTGGGCTGGCCCTCACTGGAGAAACGACGGCAAGTAGCAAAACTCTCTATGCTGTTCAAAGTGCACCAAGGCCTTGTTCACTGTCCCAGCCTAAAAACAAAATTAGTCCCTCTACCTGACCGTAAGCGACGTGGCCATGACAGACAGTTCCACTTGATCGCATCAAAGACCCAGTATAGAGCTGCTTCTTTTCTGCCTATAACTGTCAAGAACTGGAACAATCTCCAACAAGGAACAGTTGAGGCCACAACACTTGACACATTCGTGTCAAGGGCCTCCAAAATCCCAAACTAGACCGACCCCCCTTCCCTCCCCCCCCCACTTCCACTCAGAGCCCCTCCCCCACCCCCCTGCTGCCCTCTTTACCCACCCACCCCCATCTTGCCCTCTTCACCCCCCTTCCCCCTCCTACCTCCTCACCCTCCCACCCTCATTCTCCCCACCACCCACCCCACCATCATCACGATTAAAACTGAACTCTAAAGACATGTCCACTGCCCCAGGTTTATCTGCTGCAAACCCCCCAGTTATAGGTGCCAGAATAATCAAGTTTGATTGTGGGCCTCAACACTGACGAAGAAGAAGAAGAACGTACATCACATTCCCTCCTCCAGTTCATGATAAAAGATTTTACATATCTACTCATCACGTTGTCAGTCGGGCTGACTGGTCCCAAAGACGTTACAACTAGAACATTTAATACGTAACTTCTTTGCTGGGTTCATAAGCATTACCTCTACATGTATGTTACATATATTAGGTAGATGAGACGGGATAGGATAGGATAGGACAGGATAGGATAGATAAGACACTGAACGCAATCTTTTCAGTAACTGAGAAAACAGGAAATCCACACACTAGGAGAACACAAACGCAACCAACACTAAATTCAGGAAATAATACACACAATTCAAAAGATGTCAAGAATTCTTCTCCAGTTCAACACAGACCTGTAAGAAAGGGAAGGTAGGTGGGGGTTGGATACTTTTTTGTATAATGTGCAAAAACAATAATGCAAACAAGGTAAAAAAAAAATTAAACATTACGAAACAATCAATCATGTAAACAAGTAAAACAACGCATGAACAAAATATAACACAGATAAATACAATGGGGGGAAAACGACCTATACTCCACGTTCATATGCAGTTCATGCAACAGACGTTTCATCATCATCATCATCATTATCATCATCATCATCATTATCATCATCATCATCATCATCATCATCAAGTGCCTTGCCGCGTGGCGTTGGCGATTATGGACTTCCATCTGTCTCTATCACTTGTTGCCTCAAGCATCTCTTCCACCCTCCCTGTCTTCAGCCATTCTGCAAGTCCGTCTAGTATCTTCTCCCTGGGTCTACCCGGTGCTCTCCTTCCCTCCGGCTTTCCCGTTGTGACCAGGTGTTCCAATTCCCCTCTCCTCATAATAAAATGACCTATGAATGGTGCCTGTCTTTTCCTAATCTTCCTTATCAATGATGTACTTGTGTCTGCCTCCATCAAGACTGTCTCGTTTGTTTTCTTTGCTGTCCATGGAACTCTCAACATCCTTTTTAGAAACCACATCTCGGCTGCCTCAATCTTGTTCTGGCTTTGCTTGTTGACTGTCCAGATAAACAAATGAAACACAGCACGAACAAAACAGAATACAAACAGATAAATGCAACAGGAGAACAAAAAAAAAGACCTGTATACCACATTCATATTCAGTCCATGCAACAGACGTTTGCAGTAGTTCATCATCATCATCATCATCATGTGCTCTGCCGCATGGCGTTGGCGATCATGGCCCTCCATAAGCATCTGTCTCTTGTCGCCGCAGGCACATCCTCACGGGGGTATGATCAAGCCTGAAATGGTCAGTCCAGCAGTCTGGATGGAGGATGTAGTCTTCTTTGCTGGACGCGATAGTTATGTGGGTAAACGTTGCACTGGCTTCGGATCAAAAGGTCCTGGGTTCCATCCGCCTAGACACTTCTGCCTGGTGGGTAAAGGGTGTAGACTTTTCTGATCTCCCAGGTCAGCATGTGTGCGGATCTCCCAGTCCTGACCCTCCTTCATGTGTACATGCATGCAGACTATCAAATATGTACGATAAAGATCCTGTAAGTCGTATGAACGGCTGGCTGGCTTACTGTTATTCTTGTTTAATTTAACCCTTTGACCCCCGCACCCTGTCCACCAGCATCCTGCATTGTCAACCATGCGGGCAAAGCAAAAACTGAACTCTTTGATTCCCTCACCCCGTCCACCAGCTTCCTGCAGAAAGCTGGTGGATAGGGTGCGGGATTCAAAGGGTTAAAGCCTAGCCGACTACCTACAACCATTCCTCAGGA
>JAPXFY010000023.1:7339107-7346607 GCA_030674185.1 Monoplex corrugatus
TGATTCCCTCACCCTATCCACCAGCTTCTTGCAGGAATCTGGTGTATAGGGTCAGAGAGTCAAAGGGTTAAGATTTTGTAATTTGTTAATAGGGTGCAGGAGTCAAAGGGTTAAAGAGTCTGTGGTCTCTGTCATGTCGGTGTCTGGTAGATTAAACAAGCGTCAAAACACCCAGTATGCACACCCACCGAAGACAGAATATGCAGACTGTGCAGCAACATACTGCCTGTGCAGTGTGGGCAAAACAATATGCATACATCTGAGATATATCAGAACGCTTAAAAAACATACAAACATACAAACAAACAAAATCAGAGGTACAGATTTAGCTGAATCATCTCGTTTTCTGATTCTCTTTCAAAAGCACACAATAAAGAGGACATACCATTGTGAAATAACCAATCGCCTTCCTGACGAATCACAATGAACAATACTTCGTCATTTTTTTACATAAAAGTGTATTAGAATCACCACGAATAATACTTCGTCATTTTTTTTAACATAAACGTGTATTTTATTCACAACGAATAATACCTCGTCATTTTTTACATAAACGTGTATAGAATTACAATCAACAATACTTCGTCATTTTTTACATAAACGTGTACAGAAACACAATGAATAATACCTCGTCATTTTTTACATAAACGTGTATGGAATCACCAGAATAATACCTCGTCATTTTTTACATAAACGTGTATGAATCGCAACGAATAATACTTCGTCTTTTTTTTTTTTAACATAAACGTGTATTTTATTCACAACGAATAATACTTCGTCATTTTTTACATAAACGTGTATAGAATTACAATGAATAATACTTCGTCTTTTGTACATAAACGTGTAAGTAGCCTATTACTGTGTTTGCTCAATATTTTATGAATGCCATTGGGCCAAACAAATAAACTCCGCTTGAGTGTCTCTCTTTCTATCTAACAGTTGCAGTTTACAGTTGCAGTTTACACCATGGATCCAAAACCAGTAACGTCAAACATAACTAAAAGCTAATCAACAGTTTTTAACAATGGAAGCAAGATCAGATACAATTATTAACAAAACAACAACAAAAGACATAAACACACACACATACACACACACTCTCTCTCTCTTACACACACACACACACACACACAACATGTACACAAACAAACATGTACACAAACCACACACACACACACACACACACACACACACACGCAAAACACTCACACAAACAGAGAGACAGACAGACAGAGAGACAGAGACAGAGAGAAAGACAGAAGAGAGACAGACAGAGACAAGGACAGACAGAAAGACGAGACAGACAGACAGACAGATAGAAAGAGAGAGAGAGAGAGAGAGAGAGAGGAGAGAGAGAGAGAGAGAAAGAGAGAGAGAGAGAGCGAGAAGAGAGAGAAAGAGAAGAAAAAGAGAGAAGAGAGACAGACAGAGACAGACAGAGATGGCGAAGACGATGGCGGCGGCGACGACGACGACGACGACGGTGACAACGTGGTGTGGGTAGTTAAGTGGGTAAGACATGAGACTTCCATTAGAAAGGTCTGGGATGAGCTGATCCTGTACGGGTGAGTGGGTACCTGTCGCCTGGCTGTGAGTAAGGGATGGACATTGTTCGGATGTCCCGGGTCAACGTGTGTACAGACCGACTTCTGTGTATACGCACGAGCTCATCATCATCATCATCATCATCATCATCATCATCATCATCATCATCATCATGTGCCCTGCCGCATGGCGTTGGCGATCATGGTCCTCCATACCAATCTATCTCTTGTTGCCGCAAGCACATCTTCCACCCTCTCTGTCCTCAGCCACCCTGCACGTCCGTACAATATTTTCTCCCTGAGTCTGTCTGGCGTTTCTCTTTCCCACCAGCTTTCCTGTTGTGACCAGGTGCTCTAATTCCCTTTTCCTCATAAAATGGCCTATAAATATTGCCTGTCTTTTTCGTAATCTTCTTTATCAATGATCTTCTTGTGTCTGCCTCCATCAAGAACATCACGTATGCACAAAGCTAAAGGTTCTGCAAGTCATGTCAGTGTTTCAAGTCACACGTTAAGGAAACGTGAAAAAACTCAGCATTCATGCACACCCATCGAGGGTGCAGTATGCAGACTGCGCAGCGACAAACATACCAGCACCACCTGCACAGTCTGGGCAAAGCGACCGATGTGCATACACACCCATACGTCGGAGAAAAATCAACGCTAAAAAAAAAAAAAAAAAAGCAAAAAAAAAAAAAAAAAAGCAAAAAAAAAAAAAAAGCATGATTATCATCCTCATCGTCAATCATCATCATCATCGCATTATAAAAACTGTGCCAGCTTCTGTGGCCATTAAGGTGGCGTAGAAAATGGGACGAAAAAAAAAAAAAAAAGGGGGGGGGGGGGGAGGGGTGAGCACAAAGGTAGCTCCCTGAATGCGATGATCTTTAAAAAAAAAAAAAAAAAAAAAAAAAGAAAACAAAACAAAACAACACAAAAATCGAAGAAACAAACAAGAACAAGAACAGCAACAGCAGCAGCAACAACAAACAACAACAACAACAACAACAACAACAACAACACAACAACAAGCCAAACCGCTCAGTTCGATAAATGAGCGAACTGGCGACAGTGAGTGGGGGTGGGGAGTGGGAGAGGGTGGAGGGGGTGGGGAAGTGTGCATGCACTCTGCTCCTTTCAATTCTAAACATAATCAACTTACAACACGTCTATATTTTAATACGCTTTTACATAAACACACACACAACCGAATCAAGGCTGTAATAGGCTGCAGTATGTGTAACATGACAGGCGCGTCATTATTAGATCTATGACGCACACATGTTATTACATACTGTTCACAGGTCGACAAACAATACTTGCATGGGAACCAGTCGCCGTGGTTTAGTGGTTAGCACATCGGACAATCGACTGGAAGGTTGTGGGTTCAAATCCCCCGTCAGTCTCTTCAAAAAATCATCGTGGGATTTTTCGGTTCTAACCGGCACCTTCCCAGAGTTGAGCGTGCTATGGGCTCGTTGGGAAGACTGGGTGGGACAACACAGTCGAATCTCATCCACTTCACGGATGCGTCATTGAGGGTGTTGCTCAAATTTTCTGACCAGCACTGCATGTGCCAGGAAATATTATGATAGTAAGCGTGGAGTACAACCCTGTCACGCAGTCTCAGTCCTAGACGGAACTCCATAGCATCATGATAATCACCCTCATCGACATCATCATCATCGCATTGTTAAAAAAAAATGTGCCAGCTTCTGTGCCCGTTAAGGTAGCGCAGAAAATGGGACCCCCCCCCCCCCCCCCAAAAAAAAGAGCATTATGGTAACCTACCCAAGTGCCATGATCCTTAAAAAAAACTTGCATGGAAGGATGGATATTTCCTTGTTTGTTTGCTTGGTTTAGTTTTTACGTAAGCACCCACCTCATGTGATATGGCCGACAGGGATAAGCATCCCTGGGAACTGGAGAAAGGCAGACTTATCTAATCCTATACTGATACCACCAGAACAACAATGATGTTAAGATTGGACAGTGATGAGAAGGCCAGTTTTAACGTAGCACACCTCGAGATTTGGACCCACAACCATTAGAATGTGAATCCGACACTCAACCAACTGAGCTATAGAGGTGATTTGTTGATATGCTGTTGTATGAATACCGAGACTGGCTATACACACTGATTTAGGGACAACCTGGATGAACCTGATGAGTTTTTTTTTTTGGCTATTATTACAGATGATGAGTCAGACATGTTGGACTTGACCTACTGATTATGAGAGCCTCTGGCTCTGTGTTGACATAGTCGTGATGGTGAGATTTGGTGTTTTGTTGTTGTTGTTGTTGTTTTTACTGTTTTTTTTAATATATTCATTTTCAAGTATACAGCAGTTACAAACATCTTGAAATTGTATACAATGCATAATCAACAGATCTAAGAAAATGTAGAAAAACAAGCATTTACTGTATATATATATATCTACATATAATATCAAAATATATATATATAACACATACATATATCTATATACACACACACACACACATACAGATGTACATATACATACACACACACATACATACATACACACATATACATACACACACACCACAAACACTCATATAGGCCTACATATATATGTATATATATATAACACAAATACATATATATGAGTGTGTATGTGCATATACATTTATAGGCCTACATATATATATATGTTATATATACACAAATACATACATATGAGTGTGTATGTGCATATACATACACATGTACACATACATATATAGATTTTATATTTTGAGTTCAATCCGGCCAAGCCTGTGACATAAAATGGCTTGTTTGCCGCCTATTTCAATGCTTCAAATCATTCTGGTGGGTGTCTATAGATCCCTTTCCTCCCCTCCGCATTTCAAGACATCACCAGCACGTAGGACTCTGCACAGGCTTAAGGATTCTGACAGAAGAACTATGGGCAGATCTGGGTGAAGCGCATATGTCACTGTTCGACTGTGATGAATCCTTCGTAAATAAACTACCAGCTGCAATCCACAATATTTTTTTTTTCAAAATACTGACATCGACGACGCGAACTGTCTTGGTCTCTGTAAAGATCTTCATTCAACGACGTTTTCTTATTAAGTTGACGGGCGATAAATGAACGAACACGCCACAGTTCCAGACATTATTCCCAGTTTAACCTGCTGAGCTAAGTTTTAAAGCCTAGCTGATAAATTGAAATTGACATCAATTTAAGATAAACCGTAGGGGTGACAACCTAACGTTTATTCGCATACAAACGCGTCACACGAGATTCCGAAGCAGGTACACTTGGATTTACTTCATTTTTCCCCCCAGTCCTCGACATCACCAACATGTTTACAAGAAAGACGCTAAATATAGATGCACAATCAAGACTGCCATCTATTATCAACGAGTATCCACGATAAACCCTGAACCCCTAAAATTCAAAATGGGCTCTTCCGACACGACTGCCAAAGCGAAACGCTTGTTCGACACCGCGGCCTAATTTCCTCGGCAAGCGTGCGGTATCCACAGCCGTCTATCTGATACACAACTACCACTACTGTGGGGTGATTACTGGCCGCCAACTCAGGCCAACGTCGCTGATCCAACACACAACACATCTTCCCCTCAAAAAAACACGACCCCATTCATAACAACAACAGTAACACAGGTTTCCGATTCCCTCAAAGTACAAACCAAAAGTATCAATCAATTCCCCATAACAACAATCAACAGGATGCATTATCTCCTGTCTTTGAATATTCTTGGATTGCCGTCGCCGGCGCATTTTGAATAAAACATGCACAGAAAATCTGTTCAGATTCAACCCGCTGCTAAAAGCAGACGAAGCAGACACACACATTTCAGATCTGAGTCAGAAACTTTGTAAACGAAAGCAGAAAAATGCAAGATGCGACTTTGGAAGCGTCTTCGAATGTGAGAGAAGAGCACACTGCATTGTTTGCTATGGCGTGTGACGTCACGACTCTTGCCACATGCGCTCAACCCTAAACCCGACTGAATCCACTCCGTTTTCCTTGCTAAAGCCGGACAGGACTACGGCGAAGGTTAGCCTCACAATTTTTTTGATTTTTGTGTCAGTTTTTGGATGAAAGTTGTAAGATATGTCAGAATTCCGTATTTAGGCTCGGAAGACCCAAGTGCCGGTTGTTTTGATGTGTTGTTCAATCGTATAAATAGCGTTATTTTAGCGTTTACTTTGTCTGAAACCTATAGATCCTACGACTGACTGAAGATCGGCCGTTTTTGGCAATTTAAGGGCAAAATATGCTTTGATGTGGTTAAATAATGGCAGAGTTGGATAGAATAGCTCAAGCTGAATCGTTTGGTATACGACTTGATGGTGTTTGTGCGCGAATTGTGCTGTAGTTCGAAGAAAATTTCGAAGATCGCTTGTCATCTTCGCACTACCGTGCTTGTGTTGGCGGGGCTGGTATTGACCATTATATTCCTGCTCGCGCTCCAGCCATTTTATCTCCCGACATATTTATTTCGCCTTCACTCAGCCCAGAGCTCGGAGGAAGCTGTTTGAAAGGGTATGTCGTCTGCTCATCTCTGAAAATTTGACTTTGGAAGCCTAAAACCACGTGGATTTGTTGTCATTTTTTACCGGTAGGTGTTGCTTCATAAGAGGAAGGATTTTAGCAGACGGTTTGTGTGTTTTTGACGCTCATTTTCAGTGCTTTACTTGCGCGTCAGAAACAAAGGTTGAATGGAAGCTGTGTTGATTTGGTAAGCAGATGCAAACAAAGGGTTTCTCGTTGGTTTCCGTGTGGCAGGTATGCAGGGGTTGGTTGTGCAGTTGTAAGCTTGATGTGTTTTGTGTGACATCAACAAAGGTAGGCTTCATACATTTCGCTTCATTGTAGTCTTAGTTTCCATGGCACCTAAGAATAAGAATCCAACGGCTGATTCACAACACAAGTATTATATATGTAGGCCTACCAAATGTTTACCACAGTTGAACAGTAAATGATAACCTGAATAATTGCAAACTTCTGGTTTACAATTCTAGTCAGTTTTGTACAGTGTGAAGTGAAAAGTTTGATTGGTCTGATTGCTATTTTGAAGTCAGGTTGGGATCTCAATAGAGCTTTCAGAAAGATGTCAGTGTAAATTGTTGGTAATAACAATTGGTAACCTTCACCAAATCAGTTTGTGTGTGTCACTGTGTGTGTGTGTGTGTGTGTGTCACTGTGTGTGTGTGTGTGTGTGTGTGGAGGGAGAGTCATTTACTTTAGGCTTGCAGTTCCTTTCTGATGATGAAAAGTGTGTTTGTTCGTAAAAGCATAAGCTATTCAGTTTTGTGCTGTCCTTGTGAGTCTTGTCAAGTTATGTTCATGTTGTTCACTTTATTCAGACTGACACTGTCTGTGAGTTCGTAAATCTTAAATGAAAGACAGCTTGAGTCAAAAATTGTTTTAATGTCTTTATTTGAACTTGTGTTTCAAAAGAATCAGTCACATCATCCACCATTCATGATTACGTTTATGATGATTAGTTTGTTATACATGTATGTATGGTTAGACATTTGTTTTTCTTCTGTGTTCGTTTATTGATGTGTGTATTCTGACATGTATACATGTATAATCATCATCATTCCTTTGCCGCATGGCGTTGGCGATCATGGCCTTGCATAAGAATGTATCTTTATTGGCACCAGTGCAAGCTGTATCTCTACTCCCAAGTCCTATCCTTTCTGTCCTCATCCATTCTGCAAAACTGTCGAATATGTTCATCTTCAGTCTACCTGGTGCTCTTTTTCCTTCAAGCTTTCCTAGGTGCTCAAATTTCTCTTACCTCATAAAATGTCCTATCAATATTGCTGGTCTTTTCCTAATTTACTTCATTAATGTGTGTGTGTGTGTGTGTGTGTGTGTGTGTGTGTGTGTGTGTGTGTGTGTGTGTGTTGTGTGTGTGTGTGTGTGTGTGTGTGTGTGTGTGTGTGTG
>JAPXFY010000023.1:7349107-7354107 GCA_030674185.1 Monoplex corrugatus
ACACAGAGGATGCGTGAACAGCCCTTTTTCAGAAATTTCATGAAGTGTCTATGATTTAGATAAAACAGTCATCAATTTTTCAATTTCAGTTTCAATTTCTCAAGATGAGGTCTCCATGCTTTGAATGAATTCCGTATGCACTAACATCACAGTAGCCATGTGACGGGGAAGATCCAGAATAATCACGGCTCAAACCTTAAGCCTGCACATAAACCCATGAGCTGGTCAGGTCATGAGATCCTACTTAGATAGTTCTATAACTCTGGGGTCATAGGGGAGTGAAGTGGCAGAGACCTCAGCTTTCCTGGGACTAGCACCAGTCCACGGAGGGTGATGACCAGCCCCTCTTGATCTTGGATAAAACATTCATCACTATGGCCTTGGGGAAGTTTGACCTCTACTGGACTCTATTCTGAGCAGCGAAAATTTCAAAGGAAACCATTTTTTCTTTAAACTTTTTGTAATTTGTTAAAGTACTCTCTACAGTTGTTACGACCTCACACAAGGGGTTAAGTTTTGTCGACCTTGGGTCAGTTTCAGGTCACCTGTATTATATCATGTAGCTTTATTTTCAAGGTCACCTGTATTATTATATTGTCTAGATTTAGTTGACCTTGGGTCATCTTCAAGATCACCTGTGTTTTTTCTATGTATTGCCTATGTTTGATTGATTTAGTTCAGTTTTTATGTCGACACCCACCTCAGGTGATATGGCTGAGGGGGATAACCATCTCAGGGAAGTGGGGGAAGGTGTGTGTTGTGTGTGTGTGTGGGGTTAACTTATCTAATCCTATAATGACACCACCAGAACAACAGTGATGTTAAGATGGGACAGTGAGAAGGCCAGTTTTTTACAATACAATTTTTATTTTCTTTATTTTATATAGCGCAAAATCTTGATAAAAATCAACCATTAGCATGTGAATTCGATGCTCAAAACCGACTGAGCTACTGAAAGCAGAATATGTCAGTATGCCTTGAGGCTAGTTGACCGTCCTATACACAGACACATCCAAGTTTAAACTGTTGTGACTTTTTTATGTTTGTACTCTCCCTCTTTTCCAAGGCCATTACGTTTTCAGTATTTACTGGCAGGGTTATCCATTTATATTTCATAGATCAGCACTGGTGTAGAAAAAAACCATTAGCTGTAGATCTATAGTGCGAATGTAAATACAGGGTAGATTTCAGGAAACTGATTTCTTCCACTGCCATGACACTATTAAAGTTTATGTTTTTTATGTCATTCTGAAGATTTTTATTTATTTTTTGATTAAAAAAACCTTGAATAGGTCTCAATTTAACCCTTTGACTCCTGCACCCTTCATTTTTGATTCAGAAAACCATGGATAGATCTCTGTATAATCCTTTGACTCGTGCACCCTGTCCACTAGCATCCTGCATTGTCAGCCATGCTTACAAAGGAAAAACTTAACCTTTTGACTCCCGCAAGGTCAAAAGGTTAAGTTTTTGCAGTTAGTGGATAGGGTGCAGCAGTCAAAGTGTTAAAACAACCCTCTTCTCATATACATATAATAATATGTATATACACACACATGCACACACACATCTGTGTGTGTTTGTGTGTGTGTGTGTGTGTGTGTTTTGTGTGTGTGTGTGTGTGTGTGTGGTGTGTGTATGTATATCTAGATCCATCCGTACAATCCATCCGTAGACATTCAAGACTAGTACCTTTTGGGATATATTATGCGTTTACATATATATATATATTCACAAATACAACATGTGCATTTTGTATGCTGCAAAGATAGACTCACACACTCACTCTCTCTCTTCTCTCTCTCTCTTTCTCTCTCTCTTTCTCTCTCTCTCTCTTTCTCTCTCACTCTCTCTCACACACACACACACATGGGCAGATTGTGGCCAGCCTAAATTTGTTGGGTAGGATCCATGCGTAAACATTCAAGACTAGTAGTAGTACCTTTTGGGATATATTATGCACTCACATATTCACAAACACAACATGTGCACTTTGTATGTTGCAAACATAGACTCTCTCCTCTTTCTTTCTTTCTGTCTCTGTTTCTCTCTCTCTCTTTTCACACACACACACACACACACACACACACACACACACACACACACACACACACACATGGGCAGATTTGACCAGCCTAAATTGGTTCGGTAGGACTCATCAGTAAACATTGAAGACTAGTACGTTTTGGGATATATTATGCACTTACATATATTCATATATACAACATGTGCACTTTGTATGTTGCAAATATAGACTCACTCTCTCTTTCTCTCTCTTCTCTCTTCTTCTCTCTCTTACTCTCTGTCTCTGTCTGTCTGTCACACACACACACACACACACACACACACACACACACACACACACACACACACACACACACACACACACACACACACACACACACACACAGGGGCAGATTGTGACCAGCCTAAATTGGTTGGGTAGGATTCATCCGTAAACAATCAAGACTAATAGTACCCTTTGGGATATACAGCATGTGCTCTATGTATGTTGCAAACATGGACTCGCTCAGTCTCTCTCTCTTTCTCTCTGTCTTCTCTCTCTCTCTCATACAAAAAACACACACACACACACACACACACACACACACACACAACACACACACACAAACACCACACAATCACACACACACACACACCAATTATATTAGTCACCAGTATGATTCTGAATCACATGCGTCATCTCCATTTTGGAAAATACAAGACAGTGATCTTTTGGAGACTTCTGTCCTGAATCTAGGCAGATGTAGACTGCAAATGTTCATCTGTTTTGTCTGTTGGTCTATGTCTGTGTGGGCGGTAGTTTGAGTCAGGTCTCAGGGGGGGTGGTGGTGGTGGACAAACTCATGTATTAGAGCTGTGGATTCAGCATATATTGAGTTTTGTCCTTGCAAGCAGCATAAAAACTGGCCAATTCTCTGCCCATCTTAACCCTTTGACTCCAGCACCCTATCCACCAGCTGTGAAAACTTAACCCTTCGACTCCCTCAGGAAACTGGTGGATAGGATGATGGAATTCAAAGGGTTAAATTTTTGCTTTGCTAGCATGGTTGACAATGCAGGATGCTAGTGTGGGAGTCAAAGGGTCAACTTTTTGACTCCTGCACCCTGTCCACCAACTGCAAAAACTTAACCCTTTGACTCCCTTGCCCTGTCCACCAGTTTTCTGCAGAAAGCTGGTGGAGAGGATGAGGGAGCCAAAGGGTTATGATTTTGCTTTGCTAGCATGGTTGACAATGCGGATGCCGGAGTGGGAGTCAAAGGGTTAATGCACCAGTCATTCACAAGCTTATCACACTGTAAGAAGAAGTTTGTGTAATCACTCAGGGGTGTATCACTTTAGTGTTTTATTATTCCTTTCCCCCATCCCCTGTCTCACACACCCTCCCTTCCATTTCAAGACTTGGCCAGCGCATAGGTTTTTGTGCAGGCACGAAGAACCCATATGGAATTGCCTGAGCACGTTGAAGCCCTTTTGAACAGTCTCCAAACTAGACTTGTGTCAGATCCTCGTAATTTAACGAAGAGTTTCTCTGTGTTCTACTTATTTCCTCTTGCCCAGTATTTTCCAGTGAATGTTGTTTTTTTTGTTTTCGTGTTTTGATAAGTTGGCTAGTGTGTCAATATCTAGGCCAGTATTTTGGGGGGAAATTACTCATCATCATTAGGCCTATCATCATCATCTCTCTCTCTCTCTCTCCTGAGTTCAGACTTCTCTCTCTCTCACACCATCACCACCACACACACGCACCACGCACGCACACACACTCCACACCACACCCACCACACACACACACAACACAACACAACACACACACAGATATGCAAACTGACAAAGAATAACTTCCGTGCAGCACACACACCCTTGCAACAGACATAGTTCGGGGACTGGGCTTGCTTGCCCTTTTGTGTTCTCGCGTATTACTGAATCGATTGAGTAGTGTGTTATTACCTTGTCTTTCAGCAGATAGGCCTACTGCGCAATGGAACTAAAAACAAGCCCGTACGAATCGATTCAGTAGTGGTAGAGAGAAACTAATACGGCGAGAAGGCAGGCAAGCCAGCCAAAGCCAGCCCCCAAACTATACTATAAGTCGAATGCAGTGATGTGTTGAGTAGAGCAGGAAAAAAAAAAAAACGGACGGGGTCCTTCTTCCTCTTCTCTATCCGCGCACAGTCGTTGTTGTATAGGCTAGAAAGACTAGATCTATCATGTATGGCCTGACATGTATCCGACCATGGCTTTCCTCCACACAACAAGTGCACAGTTTGTTCACCGGGTTTTGAAAGACGGGCTTTCTCCTTCTTGTGTGTGCTGGGTGCGATTCTGTCTCTCTCTCACTCTCTCCCTCTCTCTGTGTCTCTGTCTGACTTGACTGACTGTCTAGGCTAACCCGTTTTCGAGAATCGTGTGTGTGTGTGTGTGTGTGTACTGTACTGTAGTGTGCTGTGTGTGCTTTTGGTTGTGTGTGCGTGTGTCGTCAGTTTTTCTCTCTCTCTCTGCCTTGGCTGTGGTCTCGTCTGCCACTTCTGTCGACCGTATTTTTGTGGTGCTTCATGCGTGTGTGTGAGTGTGCGTGCGTGTGTGTGTGTGTGTGAGACTGAGAGAGAAAGAGCCAAGGTGTGATATGACAGACCCATCCGACCTGGAGGTTCAGACGTCCTTTTAGTCGTCGTCTTTGTTGTTGTTGTTGTTATTATTATGCAACAACAGTAGGCAGGTTAGGTTGGTTGGTTGGTAAAGTCCCGTGTTTTGACCTGCGTGGTTTGAGAATAGACGCACATGTTTAAGAATAGAGCCACCACATACATGTTTAAGAATAGAGCCACACATATTTATGATCCCTTTCCCAAAGCGTACACCCTGTGTTGTTAGTATTAGCCTGTACAAGGCAATAGTAGGCAAGGTACAACACACGTTTTCTTGCCTAAACAGAATAATGGGATACATGGCTCCAGTTTCGTTCGCATAAAATAGT
>JAPXFY010000023.1:7366607-7379107 GCA_030674185.1 Monoplex corrugatus
TAATTGGATACCGGGTGTATGTATTATGTGTATGTGGTCAGAGAGCTTTCTCCCACTCTGCTGCCATGACCTGGAACTCCCTTCCCTATCATATTCGCCATAAGCAATGTCTTCCTTCTTTCAAGTCTAGTCTGAAGATCTATCTTTTCACTCAATACTTTCATTGATCTTCTCTTTCTCTTCTCTCTCAGCCCTGATCATCGTTCCTACATATATGTGTGTGTGTGTGTGTGTGTGTGTGTGTGTGTGTGTGAAGTATGTTTATGCGAGCAAGAGAGAGGGAGAGAGAGGGAGAGAGGAAAAGAGAGAGAGAGAGAGGCTGTGCGGGAGAGAGAGAGAGTGAGCAAGGAATATCGGGAGCACGGTAGAGAGCGAGAGTATGGTTGGGGTGGGGCAAGAGAGTGAGAGTATGAGTAAGAGTATGTGTAAGCGTGATAGAATTTGATAGTAGAGAAACTGAGTGGTTGAGAGAGGGAGTGTGTTTGGGTCTGTGTGTGTGTGTGTGTGTGTGTGTGTGTGTGTGTGTGTGTGTGTGTGTGTGTGTGTGTGTGTGTGTGTGTGTGTGTGAAGAGAAAGAGAGAGAAAATATTTTTGTATGATTGTCACTATTTTTAGTAATATTTGAATTTACTATGTTAATATGTCTTGTTGAACGTAAATTTTATGTTTTATGTTATATAGTGTTAGCAGCGGTATGTTTAAATTTTATGTTGGTGTATCTATTTGTATTTAGTTATATACTGATTTTATGTGAAGCGCTTTGTGCTCTGGAAAGCGCTATATAAATTGCCTTTATTATTATTATTAATTCTGGCTCTAGGGAATTGATATGCGGAAGCAATTTTAGGTAAATTAGGCCTGTGTGTATACATGTTTTAGTGTCCTTGGTTATGTTCAAATTTGTATTCAGGCGTGTTTTGTGAACCCCCTGTGCAATATAATTATTGGACGGAGTGATTAACGCCAGGGGCATGTCCTTAGATTATGTGCGCGAATGCATTGATATGTGTACTTAACCCTTTGACTCCAGCATCCTATCCACCAACTGCAAAAACTTAACCCTTTGACTCCCTCAGCCTATCCACCAGCTTCCTGCATTGTCAATCATGCTTCCAAAGCAATTTTTTACAATTGGTGGAATGGATGCGGGAGTCAAGGGTTTAAAGACAAGCGCAGTTTAGGGAGGCCAGCTGAAGCTACTGACGAGAAAAACGTTTAAAATGGTAGAGAATTTTAACCCTTCGACTCCCGCACGCTGTCCACCAAACATCAAAAACTTGACCCTTTGACTCCCTCACCGTATTCGCCAACTTCCTGCAGGAAGCTGGTGGATAGGGTGAGGGAGTCAAAGGGTTAAGTTTTTGTTTTGCTGGCATGGTTGACAGTGCAGGATGCTGCTGATGGACAGGGTGCGGGAGTCAAAGGGTTAAGTTTTTGTTTTGCTGGCGTGGTTGACAGTGCAGGATGCTGCTGATGGACAGGGTGCGGGAGTCAAAGGGTTAAGTTTTTGTTTTGCTGGCGTGGTTGACAGTGCAGGATGCTGCTGATGGACAGGGTGCGGGAGTCAAAGGGTTAAGTTTTTGTTTTGCTGGCGTGGTTGACAGTGCAGGATGCAGGTGGACAGGGTGCGGGAGTCAAGAGGCGTGGGTGACGTGTGAAAACGTTGCTCACGAGTTTCAATTTCTCAAGATGTCGTCTCCGCGCTCTCGGAACGAATTCCATATGCTCTAACGTCACAGGCACCACGTGTATGCTGATTATGGCACAAGCCTTAAGCCTGCACATAAACCCATGAACTGGCCAGGTCCTGAGGCCCTACCTAGCCTGTATGCCTCTGCCCTGGATGATTGCCACCATGCCTTCAGGGAAAATTCTTGGTCAGAGGCTGCTTAGAGATGGATACTTCAGGCAACAAATGACACTGGTATTAGTTGACATCGTCCGTGACACTGGTATTAGTTGACATCGTTCGTGACACTGGTATTAGTTGACATTTGTTCGTGACATTGGTATTAGTCGACATCGTTCGTGACATTGGTATTAGTTGACATCGGTCGTGACATTGGTATTAGTTGACATCGTTCGTGACATTGGTATTAGTTGACATCGTTCGTGGCATTGGTATTAGTTGACATCGTTCGTGACATTGGTATTAGTTGACATCGTTCGTGGCATTGGTATTAGTTGACATCGTTCGTGACATTGGTATTAGTTGACATCGTTCGTGACATTGGTATTAGTTGACATCGTTCGTGGCATTGGTATTAAGATGAAAATGAATGATGATAAAACTGAGCTTATTGTTACTGGTACTAAGTCAAAGGTCAATCAGGTTACTCATGCCCCCATGTCTATCTCTGGTTGTGATGTATCTTTCTCACAAACTGTTAGAAACCTTGGCTTCTATCTGGATGAAACACTGTCTATGGAAGCCCATGTCAAACAGTTGTGCCGTACTCTGTACTATCAGCTACGCAGAATTGGTAAGATTCGCTCCTTCCTTTCCACTGATGCTACCAACAAGCTTGCTGTCTCTTTCATACTATCTAGACTGGACTATTGTAACTCTCTATTCGCAGGTCTCCATGACAATCAACTATCTAAACTTCAGCGCATACAGAACCACGCGGCTCGCCTTGTTCTCCGCAAGCCCAGGCGTGAGAGTGCAAAATCTCTGCTTAGAACACTTCATTGGCTCCCGGTAAAGGCTAGGATTCAATATAAAGTTGCCTGTCTCTGCTTTCAGTGTATCTATCACGAGAACATGCCATCCTATCTTGCCAACCTCCTGCAGGGTTACAAACCTTCTCGAACGCTCCGCTCTTCTGACACCTCACTGTTGACTGTTCCTCGCTTCTCTCTAGACACCTTTGGTAAAAAATCTTTCTCTGTCTTTGGCCCAAATGTATGGAACTCTCTACACTGTCTCTCAGAAAAACTAAGTGTTTCTCAACCTTCAAACGGCACCTGAAAACCCACCTCTTTCAAACTCATCTAACCTGAAGAGCCTTAGTTTGCAAGTCTGTCATCAGACTAATCTCTCCTGCCTGTATAACAGTATTTTGTATAAGGGCCTATAGAGCAAGGTGTGTGTGTGCGTGCATGTGTGTATGTGTGTGTGTGTGTGTGTGTGTGTGTGTGTGTGGTGTGTGTGTGTGTGCTTGAGTGAGCATGTGTGTGTATCACTGTATGTGTACAGCTGAGGAAGGGATAGGGGAGAAATTGAGTGGGAAAGAGACTGAAATACTTTAAGAAACTTTTTCAAACCTTTGTCTGTATGTAAATTGTGATGTATGATATGCGAATAGTTCATAATTTGTGAGGAATTTTGATTGTCAAGGTATTAATGCTGTAATACTGAAGTTGTAATGTTTTTCCTGTATATGGATTAGAATTTTTCTGTTTTTATCTTCATTCAAAATATTGATTATAATTTTATGTACAACTATTGCATGCATAAACACACACACACGCATGCAAACATAGCACACGCACACACACACACACCTCTCTCTCTCTCTCTCTCTCTCTCACACACACACACACACACACACACACACACACACATTTTTACAAACACACGCGCACAGCAACGCACACGCACGCACACACACATGTACACACACACGTACGCAAGCACACACACGCAGCAATATATAAACACAGTATGCCTCTTTATTCATATGAAAAATCTGTTAATCTTTCTTCATTACATAAGTCAGTGTTTAAATTTTAATATTCTGTGGTTTCTTATGTGTCTTCTTACTTGTATAGCTTTAATGTTTGTTGTTATCTTATTGTGTATGTAATTGTGAACATTTTTTATCACCTTTTGCCTCTCTTGCGAAATGTAAAGCGCTGGTGAGCATGTTTTTATATGGAATATGCGCTATACAAATAAACATTATTATATTATTATATTATTATATTAGTTGACATCGTTCGTGACACTGGTATTAGTTGACATCGTTCGTGACATTGGTATTAGTTGTGGATCAGTTCATGCGATTTTACACACTATGAATTTATTTGAGAATAAAACGTGTGTCAGCCAGGTGGGTTGTGCGTGCGCTGCGGTACAGGAGATCAAAAACAGGCGCACGCGCGTAACTGTTGCAGAGACTCTTGAACAAGTTCAAAATATGGGTGACGGCTTTTTTATTTATTTATTTTTTGTTTTTATTTATTTATTTATTTATTTATTTATTTATTATTATTTTATTTTTTTTGTAATCAGGTAGTTGCCACTGAGGAAATCTGGGTTAGAAAGCTATGAGCCAGAATTAAAGAGACATTCGTCTGAGTGGCACTCTCCCGCCTCCCGCTTCTCCCCCAAGGCCCCATCAAGTTCAGAAGACAGCAAGGAAATTTAAGGAGGATGATGATACGTGCCTGTGATATCTCGAGTGTATTAGATAACGGTGCATGGCGTTCCACTGGAAACAAATTACGGAGACTACTTTACACTACTTTAAGAGCCTTAAGTAGTCTTCATAATTTGTTTTCACTGGAACGCCATTCACCGTTAGTACTAGTTTAAATCACTTTAAGATACTTTAGGCTCATTTCACCAGACGGCAGATGCACACCAGAAATAGCCAGCAGAATCGGCCGAGCCAAAACAGCATTCAAGAAGATGAAAAGCATTCTTACCAACAAAGGCCTATCAATTAACATCTGGAAGAGAGTCCTTGAATGTTATATAGAACCGATAAAGTTATACTTGTGAGGCGTGGACAGTCAACAAGCAAAGTCCAGAACAAGATTGAGGCAGCCGATATGTGGTTTCTAAGAAGAATGTTGAGAGTTCCATGGACAGCAAAGAAAACAAACGAGACAGTCTTGATGGAGGCAGACACAAGTAGATCATTGATAAGGAAGATTAAGGAAAAGACAGGCAACATTTGTAGTCCATTTTATGAGGAAAGGGGAATTGGAGCACCAGGTCACAACGGAAAGCTGGAGGGAAAGAGAGCACCAGGTAGACCCAGGGGAAAATATTAGACGGACTTGCAGAGTGGCTGAGGACAGAGAGGGTGGAAGATGTGCTTGGGGCAACAAGAGATAAAAGCAGTTGGAAGTCCATGATCGCCACCATGTGACAAGGCACTTGATGATGATGATGAGATGATGATGATGATGATGATGAATGATGATGATGACTTTAGGCTGTTTTTGGTGAAAACACTGAGACCTGCGATCCGAGATAATCGGAAGACAATGTTAACCCTTTGACTCCTGCACCCTATCCATCAACTGCAAAAAGGGGGTGGGGTGGGTTGTTTGCATCTCAATGTACAAGCATAAGTTGTTTTATGCTTCAACCCTTTGAATCCCGCATCCTATCCACCAACTAACTGAAAAGCTTAACCCTTTGACTCCCTCACCCTATCCACCAGCTAGCATCCTGCAGGAGGCTGGTGGATAGGATGAGGGAGTCAGAAGGGTTAAGTTTTTGCTTTGCTTTTTGCTAGCATGGTTGACAGAGCGGAATGCTGGTAAACAGGGTGCAGGTCAAAGGGTGCAGGGTCAAATGGTGCGGGTCAAAGGGTGGAATGGTTGGTCATTGACATTACATGACACTGCTTCTTGCCACAAAGCAGAGAGGGTAACGTCATTTATGACGTCATATCAATGGAACGTTCTGCCACACCTCACCTGTATGACGTCATCTGTTGGACGTTCTATCACACCTCACCTGTATCACGTCATATCTATGGGACATTCTGCATTACTCACCTATATGATGTCATAACTATGGGACGGTCTGCCACACCTCACCTGTATGACATATCTAGGGGACGGTCTGCCACACCTCACTTATATGACGTCGTATCCAGGGACTTTTGCCACACCTCACCTACATGACGTCTACCTATGGGACATTCTGACACACCTCACCTACATGACGTCATACCTATGGGACATTCTGACACACCACCTACATGACGTCATACCTATGGGATATTCTACCACACCTCATCTATATGACGTCATACTTAGACGGTCTGCCTCACCTCACCTGTAGTGATGTAATATCTGTATGACGGTCTGCCACACCTCACCTGTATGACGTCATATCAACGGTCTGCACACTACCTTATGAGCCTTCTCTGTTTCTGGTCCACTCTCCTGGAACAAACTTCCTCTCTCAGTCTGTCAGCAACCTACTTTTGTCTTCTTCAAGTCCGCTCTCAAAACTCACCTTTTCTCCTCTGCATAAAATCCTGACCTCACTCAATCCCCTCTGCAGCCTGTCTCCACTCGGAGGGGAATCACATTGTAATATATAATTGTATATAATGTGCTCTCTATAATTTTCCATTGCTTTTATTCTTTCTCCCCATTTATAGCCATATATATATGCTCTTTATATTTTCCATTGCTTTTATTCTTTTCCATTTATATAGCCATGTATGTGTGTGTGTGTGTGTGCGTGCGTGTGTGTGTGTGCGTGTGTGTGCGTGCGTGCGTGTGTCTGTTTCAGCGCTTAGATTTGATTTTATCAAGATTTTGCGCTATATAAATATTGTAATTATTATTGTTATTATTATTATTATTATATCAATGAAACGTCTCTGCCACACCTGGCCTTTTCTCCAGATATTAGTCCCCCAGACTTTGATCTAGACTTCCGTAGCGTACGTGTGGATCCGACGTTGATGACCCGGAAATGAAAATGGCTAAGCGGATAGGCCTACAACCTGTATCAACTGTGGTTAACCTAGCAACGGACATTTCGGACCTTCCCTACAGATGAGAATCGTTCGTTCGGGAGAAGGAATGCTGTCGCACACACACACACACACACACACACACACACACACACACACACACACCACACACACACACACACACACACAGACCGCCACACACACACACACACACACAACACACAGACGCGCGCGCAACACACACACACCACACACAACACACACAACACACCCACACACAACCGCACACACACACACACACACACACATACACAACCCACACCACACACACACACACATACAGCACGCCACACACCACATACCACACAACAACACAACACACCTATTCATCACTTCTATTCACACACATTTCGCACTTTAATCAAAAAACATTATTTGTCACTGATATATCTTGTTTTTCTATATCGTGTAACAATAGGACAAATCACACTCGATCACTATCACTTCGTGATTGTCTGTTTCCGTCTCTGCACACACACAACACACACACACACACACACACACACACACACACACACACACACACACACACACACACACACACACCACATACATACAACATACATACATACATACAACAACATACATACGAGACAGAGAGAGAGAGAGAGAGAGAGAGAGAGAGAGAGAGAGAGAGAGAGAGAGAGAGAGAGAGAGAAAATGCTGAGCTAGGATACACTCAGCGCGCTAAGCGTTTGAACCTTGACCAAAGTTGTCTTCCTGTATCTTTAACACACGCGTACGCACGCGCGCGCGCGCACACACACACCAGCACGCCACACACACACACACACACACACACACACACACACACACACACACACACACACACACACACGTACGTTTCCCCACTATGGCATCCTTCCCCATATCATCTGTCCTCATTTTTTTACCTTGTGTTATCTGTCTGTCTCCATCCCTGTTCTTCTGTAGTGAAAAAATAGCGGCTCTTGGAATCCTGCCCCCACTCCCCCCCTCCCCCCACATGCCCCCCCCCCCCCCCCCAGTTTTAGTTATACTAACTATCCATTATGGCATTGTCATATATTATGGCGGCAGCGAAGGTTCTGTACTTCTGAATCCCGGGGTCGCTTCATTAACCTTTTGGCTCCCTTACACTGTTCACCAACATTCTGCATCGCCAACCATGCTAGTTAAGCAAAAACTTAACCCTTTGAGTCCCACCTGTCCACCAGCTTCCTGCAGGAAGCTTGTGGATAGAAGCTGGTGGACAGAGTGAGGGACTCAAGGGGTTAAGGTTTTGTAGTTGGTGTATAGGGTGCTGGAGCCAAAGGGTTAAAACTGGCCTTCTCACTGTCCCGTCTTAACATCATTGTTGTTCTGGTGGTGTCGGTATAGGATAAGGTAACTCCCCTTTCCCCCACTTCCCTGGGATAGTTATCCCCGTCGGCCATATCACCTGAGGTGGGTACCGACTTAAAAACTGAACCAAATCAATGCACTTCTGTCTGTTCAAGGTCAGCTTGTGTATAGTACCTCAACTATGTTTCAGGGTTGTAAACAGTTATTGTGTCCTGTCGTTTATCGCCAGGTGTTCTTGTTTGTTTTTCTCTTGCATCTTCCTTCTGTGTCCATGTGATGTTATCCTGCTGTCTTCGGATTGTGTGCCTATCTACCTTCATTTTGTGATGATATTGCCCATACAAGCAAAGCCAGAACAAGATTGAGGCAGCCGAAGATGTGGTTTCTAAGAAGAATGTTGAGAGTTCCATGGACAGCAAAGAAAACAAACGAGACAGTCTTGATGGAGGCAGACACAAGTAGATCACTCATAAGGAAGATTAGGAAAAGACAGGCAACATTTATAGGCCATTTTATGAAGAAGGGGGATTTGGAGCACCTGGTCACAACGGGAAAGCTGGAGGGAAAGAGAGCACCAGGTAGACCCGGGGAGAAAATATTGGACGGACTTGCAGAGTGGCTGGGGACGAGGAGGGTGGGGAGATGCTAGGGCAACGAGAGATAGAGACGGATGGAAGTTCATGATCGCCAACGCCATGCGGCAGGGCACCTGATGATGATGATTGCCCATACTAAATTCTCCCAACAGGGAACCGTAAGAAAGAGACAGTGTCATGTAGGTTACACACGGGTCACACATCCTACACTCATTCGTACCTTTTAAAAAAAAGAAGAAGCACCATGGTGTATACCATGTGACGAGCCGTTTAGCATCAGACACCTCTCATTGATTGTTGGGACTTGTACGATGTGAGACAAAAGCACGACACGGTGGACTCGAGATCAATAGATTTCACCTGATGTGATGATTTTACTGGCAGTTTTTCTTTAGAATTGCATTATAGACTTGCAAGGTTAACAGTGAGCATGGTTTTTAACTGTTGTCTTTTATCTTAACCTGGTTGTCGTTTTTGACGTGGTGTTAGCCCTGATATAGCCCTAGTCTTGCTGTCATTAGGCAAGTTGTTATTTGTTGGTTGGAAATGTTGTTGGAGACAAAAAAAAAAATTAACTAATTAACTAACTAACTAAATAACTAAAAACTAGCTAACTAAAACATGCTGGTATTGGAGACAAAAGATTTACGTGACTCTTCGGATAATTTTTGTGTGTGTGGAAGGCTTAATAGGTTGGTAAGGTCACTTTCTGTGATCATCCAGCATTTTGAGCTATGAAGTAAGGTGGGAAAGACAAGGCTCTGGTGCAGTTTCAACTTGGTGTATAGGTGTTGTACTCGAGGGACCTACACACGTTGTTCAGCATTCTGAAGGTGGTGCTGAGATGGTGCTGCTGGCTTTGCTTTAGACGGGTCTTGATATCACTGTCTGGTTCTCTGTCGTGTCTACCACTAATAGTGCTTGCTGCCTAGGTAGGTGGACTCTTCATTTGTGGGTAGGTGTGTTCCATCCCCTTGGATTATTGAGGAGGTTGGGATGTTAAGTGTTCATCAGCACTGTTTTCTTCTGGCTGATCTGTTGCCTATTTTGTTGTTGTTGTAAAGATGTTGAGGTGGTATTACCAAAGAAATAAGACGGAAGCAGGGAGAATTTTTATAATATTAATCAAAGGACATAACTCTTGAGAATTATCTCCCATGTTGTACTTTCTCAAATCTAACACAGTTTGCGCTACCCATTCAGCTAGCATAGAAGCAGATACAAAGTACAAAAACAGGAAGCCCAGAACACTCCTCATTCTGTTTCTGTTTCTGCTTCTATGCTAGCTGAATGGGTAGCGCAAACTGTGTTAGATTTGAGAAAGTACAACATGGGAGATAATTCTCAAGAGTTATGTCCTTTGATTAATATGTTGAGATGATATGTTTTATGAAGATGTTGAGACGGTATATTTTTGCGAGGATGTTAAGACGGTATGATTTTGCGAAGATGTTGAGATGGTATATTTTTGCGGGTAGATATGTTTGAAGAGTTAATGTTATTTGCGAAGATGTTAAAGAGGTTTTCTCGAAGATGTTAAAGACGTATATTTGGCAAAGAAATTGACAGTGGTCAACGCCAGGGGCATGTCCTTAGATTATGTGCGCGAATGCATTGATATGTGTACTTTAATTTTCTTTTCCTTTTTTTTTTTTTTTTTTTTTTTTATCCTGTTGAAGTTTTGTGTTTTGAAACGGTTACAGCCCTGATATGACTCTACGCAGTCGGCTGGGCTTTAAACAACAATAACAATAACACTAGTGCCAGGTCGTCTGCAAAGCCCAGATCCTCCATTGTTGAAAATATTGTATCCGATGCTTCGTAATTGGTCTTCAGTCGTTCGTGTCATCACTCAATCTGTGGCCATATTGAAGAGCGGTGCTGACATAACACATTCTTGGCTTATTCCTGTCTTCACTTCGAAATTATATTGTACTCAGAGGTAAATCGATAAGTGACTTTTTCAATTGATATGCCGACTTCAGTACATGACCTGTAGTCTATTCTGTTTGTACATGTAATACAGATTGAACACACTTTCGTGATGGAATGATATTTGACTCTGTCTCTGTCTGTCTCTGTCTGTGTCTCTGTCTGCCTGTCTTTCTCTCTCTCATTCTCTCTCTTTCTCTGTCTCCCTCTCTCTCCCTCTGCCCTCTGTCTCTCTTTGTCTCTGTCCCTCTCTACTGTCCCCTCCCTATCTCTCTTTCTCTCTCCCTCTCTCTCCTCCTCTGTCTTTCTTTATCTTTCTATGTCTGTCTTCTTTCTCTTCTTCCGCCCTCTGTCTCTCTGTCTGTCCCTCTCACTGTCCTTCCCTACCTCCCTCTCTGTCTCTCTTTGTCTTTCTCTTCTTCTGTCCTGTCTCTCTGTCTGTCTGTCTCTCTCACTCTTCCTCTCCCTCTCTCTCTCTCCCGCCCTCTGTCTCTCTTTGTCTCTTTCTCTCTGTCCCTCTCTCGCTGTCCCTCCCTCTCTCTCTTTCTTTCTCTCTCCCCCCCTCTCCTCTCCCCCCCCCCCTCCCTGTCTCTCTTTTTCTCTGCCTGTCTGTCTGTGTCTGTGTATGTCTCTGTCTGCCTCCTCTCTCTCTCTTGCTCTGTCCCTCCTGCTCTGTCTATCTCTGTGTAAGGAAATGTCCTGTTTACTGTATGATAATTGATATTGCTGGCTATATGCTCTCAAATTTTATATTGGCTGAGTGACAAGCAAAATGTCTTTGGACCCTCAGAAATTCCTATATTTTTTGAAATATTTTTGTTAGCTAATCTGAAGTAATCCGTTTTATTATTTTGGTGAACATTTCATTTATTCATTTACATGCTAGGAATAATGATAATATCACAAATAGCATAAGTAAAAAGGGATGTGGTGTTTTGTTTTGTTTGTTTGTTTTTGGTTTGTTTTGGTTTGGTGGTTTCATGGCCTTTTCCATTGAATCGTGTAAAGTTTGGTTCTGCTTTGAGAAAGACGAGGACAGAGCATTTCGAGCAGTGCAACAAAGCTGTTTTATATTCATTTTGTTCCTTTCTTTTTGTACTTCCCTCCAACCTTCTCTTTGTCGGTATCCTTGGCTGCATGCAGTAGCGGCAGCGTTGTGTCGTCTGTCAAGATTCTGTCTTTCTTTCTTTCCTTTTCTTTTTTTTTTTTTTCTTTCTTCTTCTTCCCTTTCCTGTCTTGCTCCGTAATAGCTGCCTTGGTAATAGCTGCCTGTAACTTGCCCCCCCCCTCCCCCCTTTGCATCCAGCATCCCATAGACTGGCAGAGCTCAATATTCTTGCCAGGGATCATGCATATTACATTATGAGACTGGCACTGCTCTCACTTTGACACAGTTCAATATTGAGCCCGGCTGAGAATGGAGAAGAGGGGGTGGGGGTGGGGTAGGGAGGGTGGGTGTAATTCAGCAGGGCTGGACTCTGTCGGAATAAAAGTTTACTGTGCACGTCTTTCGTCTTAGACTTAATGACAGGTCTCAGCATTGTCAGCGTTTTTTTTTTTTTTTGTTTGTTTTTTCTCAAAGTAAGCGGCGAATGATTAATTGTTTTCGGGGAATGATGTTTCATTCTAGAATATTTTAGTTGGAGATTTTTTTTTTGGGGGGGGGGGGGGGGGGGTCCCATTTTCTACGCCATCTTTAATGGCCACAGAAGCTGGCACAGGTTTTTTTTTCTTTTTTTTTTTTGCAATGCGATGAGGATGATGTCGATGAGGATCATAATCGTGGTGCTATGAAGTTCCATCGAGGATTGAGACTGCGAGACAGGCTGTACTCTACGCTTACTATCATAACACATCCTGGCGTCAACCAGGCCCAAGAGATACAGACACCTGCAGTGCTGATCAGAAGATCTGA
>JAPXFY010000023.1:7384107-7391607 GCA_030674185.1 Monoplex corrugatus
TCCTATACTGACACCACCAGAACAACAGTGATGTTGAGATGGACAGTGAGATGGCCAGTTTTAATGTAGTACTCAGTACTGGGGGAAGGAGACCTACTAACCCTATATTGACACCACCAGAACAACAATGATGTTAGAGATGGGACAGTGAGATGGCCAGTTTTAATGTAGTACTAGTACTGGGGGAAGGGAGACCTACCTAACCTATATTGACACCACCAGAACAACAGTGATGTTGAGATGGGACAGTGAGATGGCCAGTTTTAATGTAGTACTAGTACTGGGGGAAGGGAGACCTACCTAACCCTATATTGACACCACCAGAACAACATGATGTTGAGATGGAACAGTGAGATGGCCAGTTTTTAATATAGCGGAGTGACTGCATTAAGTCTCAGTGCGTATGTACACACGAACAGGGTTCAGGCGCTGGCTAGTCTGCCTGCATTCACGATGTCCTGGGAGATCAAAAGAATGTCCATCCAGCCTTTTGCCCACCAGGTGGGAAGTACCCTGGAAGGATGGAACCCCAGACCTTCCGATTGGAAGTTTGACTCGTTACCCACTTGACTACTGTCGCCCCGTCGTCATCACTGTGACCCCCCCCCCCCCACCCCGTGGGCATGCCGGGGGCGCTTTCAGTATAAATGGTATCCCCCACCTTTCTGGAAATTCTGTGCTAGACATTGCCTCTTTTCTGTCACCCTCTTTGTTTCTGCCTTGTTCCTTTGCTTTCTGTAATTTCTTTCTATTATTTTCGGCCTTTCTGGTCCATTCACCTCATATGTTCGATAAAGCCTTATGTACTTTCTCTTATAATTAATATTCGGTACATGCATTAAGTGCATTTTTGGCTGTAGGGAAATGAGATATGCAGAAGCGATTTTATGCTGGTTGTTATATATGCTTTAGTGTCCTTAGTTACGTTAAAACGTGTATTTATGTATGTTTTGTAAATCCGCTATGTGATTAATTGGACGGAGTGGTCAACGCCAAGGACATCTCCTTAGTTTATATGCGGAAATACATTGATACGTGTACTTAATTAATTTTCTTTTCCTTTTATTATTATTTTTTTTTTTTTTTTTCCCTGTTGACGTGTTTGTCTGTTTGAAAACGGTTATAGCGCTGATATGGCTGTACGCAGTCGGCTAGGCTTTAAACAACATTAATTTAACAAACAGTAACACAAAAAGACGACTGTGTTGGCGCCGGTTGTGCTGTCTCCGCTGTCTCCGACTACTACTACGATCGTATACACCTGCAGGGTCGGCTGGGTCCAGCAGTGGCTGGCTGCTCGTGACGACGACGACGACTACTGACAAAGCCCAAAGCCTATTGATTGCCAGTGAACAGCCAGAGACATGGACTTGTTATTATTGACTCCTGGCGTCCCTCACCATCTTCCATTGTCAGACTTTGTGTCTGTCTGTCTGTCTGTCCTTCTCTCTCTCTCTCTCTCTCTCTCTGTGCGTGTTTGTGTGTGTGTGTGTATCTCTCTCTGTGTGTCTCTGACTGTCTCTGTCAGTCTGTCTTTCTGTCTGTCTGTCTCTCTCTGTCTCTGTCTCTGTGTGTCTCTCTTTATCTATCTATCTGTCTGTGTTTATCTATCTATCTATGTATCTATCTATCTGTCCTGTCTCTCTCTCTCTCTCTCTCTCTCTCTGTGCGTGTGTGTGTGTGTGTATCTCTCTCTGTGTGTCTCTGACTGTCTCTGTCAGTCTGTCTTTCTGTCTGTCTGTCTCTCTCTCCTCTCTCTCTGTCTCTGTCTCTGTGTGTCTCTCTTTATCTATCTATCTGTCTGTGTTTATCTATCTATCTATGTATCTATCTATCTATCTGTCTGTCTGTCATATCTATCTATCTATCTATCTCTGTGTCTGTCTCTGACTGTCTCTGTCAGTCTGTCTTTTCGTCTGTCTGTCTCTCTCCTCTCTCTCTGTCTCTGTATGTGTGTGTGTGTCTCTCTCTCTATCTGTCTGTCTGTCTATCTATCTATCTATCTATCTGTCTGTCTATCTATCTATCTGTCTGTCTATCTATCTACCTATCTCTTCTATCTATCTGTTTGTTTATTCTATCTATCTATCTATCTGTCTGTCTGTCTATCTGTCTGTCTTATCTACCTATCTATCTATCTATCTATCTATCTCCTTTTTTCTCTATCTGTCTGTCTCTTTCTCTCTCTATCTTTCCTTCCACCCTCTCTCTCCTTCTTTCTCTGTCTCTCTGTCTATCACTCTGTGAGTGTCTGTTTCTGTCTCTGTGTCTCTGTCGGTGTGGTGTGTGTGTGGTGAGAGAGAGAGAGAGAGGGAGAGAGAGAGAGGAGAGAGAGAGAGAGAGAGAGAGAAACAGTATGTGTTGTGTGTGTGTGTGTGTGTGTCATAAGTCTCCCCTTTCCTTCCACCTGCACGGAGAGTGTCAGTCAGTCAGTCTCTGCCATTCTGACACGTCCATCCGTGATCGTCCGGTTCACATCAACCCTCAGTACCCCCCTGACCCCCCCCCCCCCCCGATCCCTGCCCCCTCCCCCCCCCCCCCCCCCATCATTCCCTTCTGCTTGTGCTAGTACTGTCATGCTACCTGCATGTTTGGCACATCGGAAACTGCTGCTGGGTCTTTTCTGTAGAGTCTCACATCATCCCTCCCTTACCATCCGCTCCCCTTCCCCCTCCCCCCCCCCCCCCCCGTCTCCTTCGTTTGTCACGTCCGTCTGTGTCTCAAAGTATTATATAACCTGTATTCTCCCCCTTCCCTTTCTCTCTGTGTCAGTCTGTGTTTGTCTGTCTCACTCTGTCTCTGTTTCTCTGTCTGTCTTTCTCTCTCTGTGAGTCTGTCTCTTTCCCCTCGCTCTCTGTCTCTCTGTCTCACTGTCTCTGTTTCTCTCTATCTCTGTCTCTTACTCTCTCTTTGTCTTTCTGTCTCTGTCTGTCTGTCTGTCTCTCACTGTGGTCTGTCTCTTTCCCTCGCTCTGTCCCTCTGTCTCGCTGTCTGTCTCTGTCTCACTGTCTGTTTCTCTCTATCTCTGTCTCTCACTCCCTCTTTGTCTGTCTGTCTCTCTTTCTCTTGGTCTCTCTCACTCTGTCTCTCTGTTTCTGTCTGTTTCTCTCTCTCTCTCTCTCTCTGTCTTTCTGTCTGTCTGTCTGTCTCTTTCTCTCATTCTCTCTGTCTGTCTGTCTTCTCTCTCTTTCTCTCTCTCTTGCTCTCTGTCTGTCTGTCTCTCTTGCTCTCTGTCTGTCTGTCTCTCTTGCTCTCTGTCTGTCTGTTTCTCTTGCTCTCTGTCTGTCTGTCTCTCTTGCTCTCTGTCTGTCTGTCTCTCTTCTTCACGCTCCCTTATTCTCTTTATCTTCTGTGATTTTTAGGAGTTGTGCTGATCAGTAGTATTGTGTGTAGAAGGGCTACACATTGATAACTTTCTTCCGTAAACACGTGTTTCAGGGCAGCGTGTCTGCGTCTTCACCCACACACACACAACACACACACACACACACAACACCACACACACACACACAAACACACAACTCCACACACACACACACACACACACACACACACACACACACACAACACACACACACCACACACACACACACACACACACAACACACACACACACACAGGAAGCTGGTGGATAGGGTGAGGAAGTCAATGAGTTAGGCAAAAAATAACATTGACAATAAACATTAATTTGTTTGTTTGTTTGAATACAAGTACATCAGCAACGACATAATTTTATTTGTTATCCTCTGTGCTAAGTATCTACTGCACCGTTGAGAGAGAGAGAAGAGAGGGAGAGAGAGAGAGAGAGAGAGAGAGAGAGAGAGAGAGAGAGAGAGAGAGAGCTTTAAAAAGTTCCTTTCATTTATCACACAGTTTTGAACTGAGAGCAACACACAGGAAAGATGATGTTGGTGGTGTAATACCGTCAAAATGCTTCTCGCTATCAGACAAAGTCTACAGAATGTGGCGTAGATCGAGTGATAAGACGTAAGGCTGCGCTAACTGCTAGCTAGATCTATAAGGTTACACAGTTGACAAGACAATGGCGCTGTCTTGTAACAGACACGTATAGCCTGGAGTTCCTTGCTACTTTGGAAGAGAAAATGATGTCAGCTCCCCCATCAAGTATTGTGTGGATGGATATTATTCTTTTATCATTTTTCGTCAGCTTAGTTTACCGTCTTATTTTGTTCTCTCTCCTTGCCTGCTGTGGTGTGAATTTCTATCGTGATCTTAACTCTTGACAGGATAGTCGTGAGTTTTTTTATATTGTTTTTTCAACGCTTGTGTCTTTTGGATTTGTGTATATATGCGTGTAATGTTTTTTTTAAAAAAAATTTAATGCGTAGCTCTGGTTGTAACTGTCGGTATTCTTTTCCTGTTTCAGATTGTTTTTATTTTATTTTATTTTTTATTTCCGTTTGTAAAGAGTGTATTCATATCGACCAGAGATAGATCTGTGTCTTCTCTTGTGTGTGTGTCTCTCTCTCTGTCTCTGTCTGTCTGTATGTCTGTCTGTCTGTCTGTCTTCTCTCTCTCTGTTGTCTGTCTTCGTCTCTCTGCCTCTTTGTCTCTCTGTCTGTCTGTCTCTTCCTCTCTGTGCATATGTGTGTTTTGTGTGTGTGTGTGTGAGAGAGAGAGAGAGAGAGAGAGAGAGAGGTGTCAGCAATATTTTCCTGGTTGTTTTTATATGTATCTTTACCAGACCTGAGTCAAAAGTGTGAAACTGTTGAGGATTCGTCCATTACCCAAAGTTGGCAGTCCGATAGCTCTCAGGGCATAGTCCCACAGACAAACGAAAAGTGCCTAAAAATCAGCACTGTTGAGGATTCGACCATTGCCCAAGGTTGGCAGTCCGATAGCTCTCAGGGCATAGTCCCACAGACAAACGAAAAGTGCCTAAAATCAGCACTGTTGAGGATTCGTCCATTACCCAAGGTTGGCAGTCCGATAGCTCTCAGGGCATAGTCCCACAGACAAACGAAAAGTGCCTAAAATCAGCACTGTTGAGGATTCGTCCATTACCCAAGGTTGGCAGTCCGATAGCTCTCAGGGCATAGTCCCACAGACAAACGAAAAGTGCCTAAAATCAGCACTGTTGAAGGAAGGTATGTGTGTGAACAGCTTTTTATCAGAGACTTGTGATAATAATCACTTACATTCTGTGTTCACTGTCGTGACACACTGCTGTTATTTTCGCTTCACGTCAAGTTTTTTTCCATCTCAAGTTTATTTTAGGTCACAATGACCCCGAGAATTATACAAAAACTGGATCTTCTGTAATGGTCTTTTTTTTTATTTTTTATTTTTTTTTTTTTTTTTATAGTAAAACAATGGAGATTGTTGAAATGACTTGATCTTCGTGAAGCTTTGTTGTTGTTGCTGTTGTTGTGTATTAACTCTTTGCCTCCCGCACCCTGTCCACCAGCATCCTGCATTTTCAGCCATGTTAGCAAAGCAAAACATTAACCCTTTGACTCCCGCACCCTGTCATCCATCTGCCTGCAGGAAGCTGATGGATAGGTTGAGAGAGCCAAAGGGTTACGGGTTTTTTGTTTTGTTTTGTTTTTGTTTTGTTTTTTTGTAGTTGATGACTAGTTGGTGGTTAGGGTGCGGGAGTTAGGGTTATGGCTGTGCTCCCACTTTTCTTCCCGATAATAATTCCGGTGTTGGTAAAGTTATCAGTTTTGTACCCTAGTTTTGTTTTCTGGCATGGAATTTGGGTTCGTTTTTTTAAATTTCTTTTTTTTTCTTTTCTTTGTTTCTTTCTTTGTTTCTTTGTTTCTTTTCTTTTTTTCTTTCTTTCTTTCTCTCTTTCTTTGTTTTGTTCTTTCTTTCTCTCTCTCTTTCTTTCTTTCTTTCTTTGTTTTCTTTCTTTGTTTTCTTTCTTTTTGTCTTTCTTTGCTTTTTCCTTCTTTGTTTTCTTTCTTTGTTTTCTTTCTTTGTTTGTTTTCTTTCTTTGTTTTCTTTCTTTCTTTGTTTTCTTTCTTTGTTTTCTTTTTTGTTTTCTTTCTTTGTTTTCTTTCTTTTTGTCTTTCTTTGCTTTCTTTCCTTCTTTGTTTTCTTTCTTTGTTTTCTTTCTTTTCTTTCTTTGTTTTCTTTCTTTCTTTGTTTTTCTTCTTGCTTTCTTTGTTTTCTTTCTTTGTTTTCTTTCTTTGTTTTTTCTTTCTTTGTTTGTTTTCTTTCTTTCTTTGTTTTCTTTCTTTCTTTCTTTCTTTGTTTTCTTTCTTTCTTTTCTTTCTTTCTTTGTTTTCTTCTTCTTTTTTTCTTTCTTTCTTTGTTTTCTTTTCTTTCTTTGTTTTCTTTCTTTGTTTTCTTTTTTTCTTTCTTTGTTTTCTTTCTTTGTTTTTTTCTTTCTTTGTTTTCTTTCTTTTGTTTTCTTTCTTTTCTTTGTTTGTTTTCTTTCTTTCTTTGTTTTCTTTCTTTCTTTTCTTTCTTTGTTTTCTTTCTTCTTTTTTTCTTTCTTTGTTTTCTTTTTTTCTTTCTTTTCTTTTCTTTCTTTCTTTCTTTCTTTCTTTTCTTTCTTTGTTTTTCTTTGTTTTTTTTCTTTCTTTTTTTTCTTTCTTTCTTTCTTTCTTTCTTTCTTTGTTTTTTTTCTTTGTTTTTCTTTGTTTTCTTTCTTTTGTTTTTTTCTTTCTTTCTTTTTCTTTTTCTTTTTTTTTTTTCTTTCTTCTTTGTTTTCTTTCTTTGTTTTTTTTTCTTTCTTTCTTTGTTTTTCTTTCTTTGTTTTTTTTCTTTTTTTTTTTCTTTGTTTCTTTCTTTTTTTCTTTCTTTCTTTCTTTTTTCTTTGTTTTCTTTCTTTGTTTTCTTTCTTTTTCTTTGTTTTCTTTCTTTTTTTTTTTTTCTTTTTCTTTCTTTGTTTCTTCCTTTCTTTTTCTTCTTTGTTTTTTTTTCTTTCTTTCCTTCTTTTTTGTTTGTTTCTTTCTTCCTTCTATCTTCTTTTAGTTTCTTCTTTCCTTGTTTTTCCTTGTTTTCTTTCTTTCTTGTCCTTCTTTCTTTCTTTCTTTCTTAAAGCAGTATCATTGGTTTTTGTATTAGAGCCATGAATCGAGCCCTGGTGTCTCAAGTTTAGTTTCAGCCTGCAAAATAAAATCTGGTCTGTTTACTGCCTGTCTTTATGCTTCTGTCGTTCTGGTGGTGTCAGCTTAGATTGCCCACTAGTTACGGCTTAGTCGGCCTCCCGCCTTCTGGAAATTCTGTGCTAGAAATGTCCTCTTTTCTGTCACTCTCTTTGTATATTTCTTCCTCCTTTGCTTTCTGTCATTTGTTCCTGTCACTTTCTGCCTTGCTGGTCCATTCACCTGTATGTGTTCGATAAAGTCTTACGTACGTTTTCTTAGAATTGATAATTGGGTACGTGTACAATTGATAATTGGGTACGTGTACAATTGATAATTGGGTACGTGTATAATTGATAATTGGGAACGTGTATAATTGATAATTGGGACGTGTATAACTAATAATTGGGTACGTGTATAACTGATAATTGGGTACGTGTAT
>JAPXFY010000023.1:7396607-7401607 GCA_030674185.1 Monoplex corrugatus
CTCTCTCTCTCTCTGTTTTTCTCTCTCTCTCTTTCTCTGTGTCTTTCTCTCTCTGTGTCTGTCTCTCACTCTCTGTGTCTCTGCTTTTTTCTCTCTATGTCTGTCTCCTTCTGTTGTATCTGTGTCTCTCTTTGCCTCTCTTCTGTGTGCCTGTCTGTCTGTCTCTCTGTCTCTTTCTCTGTCTCTTTCTCTCAGTTCTGTCTGTGTGTGTCTCTGTCTGCCTCTCTGTCTCTGTCTAGCTCTCTCTCTCTCTCGCTCTCTCTCTCTCTCTGTCTCTCTGTCTCTGTCTCTCTGCTTCTTTCTCTCTGTGTCTTGTCTCCCTCTGTTTTATCTCTGTCTCTCTTCTGTGTGCCTGTCTGTCTCTTTCTCTGTCTCTTCTCTGTCTCTTTCTCTCTGTCTCTGTCTCTGTGTGTGTCTCTGTCTGCCTCTCTGTCTCTGTCTAGCTCTCTCTCTCTCTCTCTCTCTCCTCTCTCTCTCTCTCTTCTCTCTGTCTCTGTCTCTCTGCTTCTTTCTCTCTGTGTCTGTCTCCCTCTGTTTTATCTCTGTCTCTCTTCTGTGTGCCTGTCTGTCTGTCTCTCTGTCTCTTTCTCTCTGTCTCTTTCTCTCAGTCTCTGTCTCTGTGTGTGTCTCTGCCTCTCTGTCTCTGTCTAGCTCTCTCTCTCTCTCTCTCTCTCTGTCTCTCTCTGTCTCTCTGTTCTCTGCCTCTCTCTGTGTCTCTGTCTCTCTGCTTCTTTCTCTCTGTGTCTGTCTCCCTCTGTCTGTTTTATCTCTGTCTCTCTTAGCCTGTCTTCTGTGTGTCTGTCTGTGTGTCTGTCTGTCTCTCTCTGTGCCTCTTTCTCTCTCTGTCTCATCGGTCTGTCTGTTTCTTTCTTCGTAGTTTTAGTCGTTTTTGCCTGTTTCTGCGTCCGTCCCTCTCCCTTTTCTCTGCAAAAACAGAATGATGACTTTTTACGCAGGTAACGGGGGGGGGGGGGGGGGGGGGGGCAGCTACGGGGGAACCGACAATCCCTTCAGTGTGTGTGGTGTGTGTTAAAATGACCTTTTCAAAGGTGGTAGTGGTGATTCAGCATGATCTGTGTGTGTGTGTGAGGGGGGGGGGGGGTGTTGCGTGTGTGTGTGTTTGTGTATGTGTGTGTTTATGTGTGTGTTTATGTGTATCTGTGTGTGTGTGGTGGCGCGTGTGTTTATGTGTGTGTGTATGTATGTGTGTGTGCGTGCGTGCGTGTATGTGTGTGTGTGTGGGTTTGTTTATGTGTGTGTGTTCATGTGTGTGTGCGTGCGCGCGCGCGCGTGTGTTGTGTGCGTGTGTTTATGTGTGTGTTTATGTGTGTGTATGTGTGTGTGCATGCGTGCGTGCGTGTGTGTATGTGTGTGTGTGTGTGCGTGTGTTTATGTGTGTGTGTGTTTATGTTTGTGTGTGTGTGTGTGTGTGTGTGTGCGCGCGCGCGCGCGCGTGTGTGTGTGTGTTTACGTGAACTCAGAGCTCAGAGTACATTTATTTACCCTAAAAACCCAAGACAGATTTATAAGGCGCGGAAGGATTGGTTGCAGTACACTGATTGACACAACAGGCAAGCGATTTCAACGGTTATTGATCTCGTATGACATTTCGCGTTATTATCATCATCATCAGTGGGAATCTCCCAATCAACGTATGTCTGGACCTGCCTCTGTATAACCCCCCCCCCCCCCCCCATCGTGTATATGTGCACATACAGAACATCATCATGCACGTTAGGGATCCTTTAAGTCATATCAGTAGTGGCTTGTGACTTAACCCTTTGACACCCACACCCTGTCCACTAGCATCCTGGACTGTCAACCACGCTAGCAAAGCAAAACCTTAACCTTTTGACTTCCCTCACCCTATCCACCAGCTTCCTGCGAGAAGTTGGTGGATAGGGTGAGGGAGCCAAAGGGTTAAATTTTGTGCAGTCGGTGGACAAGGGTGTAGGAGTCAAAGGGTTAAGAAAACGTCAAAAACACATAGAGCAATGAACGCCTACCTACCAGAGATGCAGACTGTGCAACGACATATAAAGTGGAATGTGGCGAGCTCGCCAAACAGCTTGAGTTCTCTCTCTTTCTCTGTCTGTCTGTCTCTCTCTCTCTCTCTTTCTCTGTCTGTCTGTCTTCTCTCTCTCAGTCTCTGTCTTTCTGTGTTCTCTTTCTCATTCTCTGTCTCTTCTCTCTCTTTTCTCTCTCGTCTCTTCTTTCTGTTCTCTCTCTCTCTCTCTCTCTGTCTCTCTCAGTCTCTGTCTTCTGTCTCTCTTTTTCTCTCTTCTTCGTCTTGTCTTTCTTCTTCTCTCATTTTCTCTCTCTCTCTCTCTCTCTTCTCTGTCTCTCTCTCTCTCTCTCTCTCTCTCTCTCTCTCTCTCTCAGTCTCTGTCTTTCTGTCTCTTTCTCTCATTCTCATTTCTCTCTCTCTCTCGTCTCTGTCTCTTTCTCTCTTCTCTCATCTCTCTCTCTCTCTGTCTCTCAGTCTCTGTCTTTCTGTCTCTTTCTCTCATTTTTTTCTTCTCTCTCTCTCGTCTTTCTCTCTCTTCTCTCTTCATCTCTGTCTTTCTCTCTTTCTCTCATTCTGTCTCTCTATCTCTCTCTCTCTGTCTTTCTGTCTCTTTCTCTCTCTCAGTCTCTGTCTTCTCTGTCTTCGTCTCTCTCTCTCTCTCTCTGTCTCTCTCTCTCTTCTCTCTCTTTCTTTTCTCTCTCTCTCTCTCTCTCTCTACGTTGCTGCACTGAAAGGTCTGTTCATGTGTACAAACGTCTGTGTTTGATTATGTGTGTTACGGCGCGCCAGGTTCGGATGAGTTTTTGAGACTAAGCGCTATACATAGGTACGAATTTATAAATCCGTGTGTGTGTGTGTGTGTGTGTGTGTTGTGTGTGTGTGTGTGTGTGTGTGTGTGTGTGTGTGTGTGTGTGTGGTGTGGGGGTGTGTGTTTGTGGTGTGTGTGTGTGTGGTGTTTTTGTGGTGTGGTGTGTGTGTGTGTGGTGTGTTGTGTGTGTGGTGTGTGTGTGTGTGTGTGTGTGGTGTGGTGTTTGTGTGGTGTGTGTGGTGTTGTGTGTGTGTGTGGTGTGTGTGTGTGTGGTGTTGTGTGTGTGTGGTGTTGTGTGTGCTGTTGTGTGTGTCTCTGTGTGTGTGTGTTCTTGTTTCTGTGTCTGTGTGTGTGATCGTGCGCGCGCGTGTGTGTGTCTCTCTCTGTGTTCTGTGTGTGTCTCTTGTTTCTGTGTGTGTATGTGTGATAGTGAGCGACAGTGTCAAACAGGACAGGCAGGCCGACTGGGCTTGACTGTATGGCCTCTGGCCTCATCGACTTGCCATCAGATACCTACCTACCCTCCCCCTCCCTCACCTCACTCTTCGTGGGGCACACACACACACACACAACCACAGGCAGGAGGCAGGCAGGCAGGCAGTCGGACTGGTCTGGCTAAATACGAACTAACCCTGACTGTCGTCAAGCTTTCAAACCTGACACACACACACACACGTACACACACTGACACATACTTGAATTGACTCACACGGTAGCGAGCGACTGGCGGAGACTTACACCGGCACTTACCCTTTATATTTTATGCGCTGCTACTTGCTTGCTAAGGCTTGGCTGTGGGACATAGACTGATAGATACACTTGTTTCGGGTACATATAGACTGATACACTTGTTTCGCCGTACACAAAGACGGGTACACTTGTTTCGGGTACACAAAGACTGATACACTTGTTTCGCCGTACACATAGACTGATACACTAGTTTCGCCGTACACATAGACTGATAGACTTGTTTCGCCGTACACATAGACTGATAGACTTGTTTCGCGTACACAAAGACTGATAGACTTGTTTCGCCTACACATAGACTGATACACTTGTTTCGCCGTACACATAGACTGATGCACTTGTTTCGCCGTACACATAGACTGATACACTAGTTTCGCCGTACACAAAGACTGATAGACTTGTTTCGCCGTACACAAAGACTGATACACTAGTTTCGCCGTACACAAAGACTGATAGACTTGTTTCGCCGTACACAAAGACTGATAGACTTGTTTCGCCGTACACAAAGACTGATAGACTTGTTTCGCCGTACACAAAGACTGATACACTTGTTTCGCGTACACATAGACTGATACACTTGTTTCGCCGTACACAAAGACTGATAGACTTGTTTCACCGTACACATAGACTGATACATTTGTTTCGCCGTACACAAAGACTGATACACTTGTTTCGCGTACACAAAGAGTGATAGACTTGTTTCGGGTACACAAAAGACTGATACACTAATTTCGAGTACACGAAGATTGATACACTAGTTTCGTGAACACAAAGACTGATACACTAGTTTCGCGTACACAAAGACTTATACACTAGTTTTGAGTACACATAGACTGATACACTTGTTTCGAGTACACAAAGACTGATACACTTGTTTCGCGTACACAAGACTGATACACTTGTTTCGCCGTACACAAAGACTGATATACTTGTTTCGCCGTACACAAAGACTGATACACTTGTTTCGCCGTACACAAAGACTGATACACTTGTTCGCCGTACACATAGATGATCACTTGTTTCGCTGTAACATAGATGATAGACTTGTTTCGAGTACACAAGGATGATACCTTGTTTCGAGTACACAAAGACTGATACACTTGTTTCGCGTACACAGACATAAGCCAAGCTGGGATAGGCCGGCCTTTTGCAGTGGGGGGGGGGGGGGGGGGGGCTGCAGAAGGGATGGAGGTAGACAGCAAGAACAAAAACAGCAAATTATTATTTTCCACGTAGATGCTTCAGGCTTCAAATGTCAGATTTATTCGTTTAAATACAAAACCCTTTTTAACCCTTTGACTCCTGCACCCTGTCCACCAGCATCCTGCATTGTCAACCATGCTATCAAAGCAAAAACTTAACCCTTTGATTCCCTCACCCTGTCCACCAGCATCCTGCATTGTCAACCATGCTATCAAAGCAAAAACTTAACCCTTT
>JAPXFY010000023.1:7406607-7409107 GCA_030674185.1 Monoplex corrugatus
ATATATATATATATATATATGAATGTGTGTGTTCATTCTTTAATTTAACGTCTTTTCACTATAAGTGATATTAGACGGTGTGTGTGTGTGTGTGGCGCGCGGGGCGCGTGTGTGTGTGTGTGAAAGATGAGAGAGATAGAGAGAGTGAGTGTGTGTGTGTGTGAGCGAGAGAGTGAGAGGACAGAGAGAGACAGAGAGAGACAGAGACAGAGAGAGACAGAGAGAGACAGAGAGAGACAGAGAGAAGAGACAGAGAGAGACAGAGACAGAGAGAGACAGACAGAGAGAGCAGGTGGGGACAGACAGTGAGACACATGTCTTTTTTTTTTTTTTCGAAGCATTCTGATTTTTCTGGGATATTACGTGTACGCACATACAGTGTCTACTTTTAACCCACACTGCGCAGGCTACACACAGCTGCACAGTCTGTATACTTCGTCCTCGGTAGGCTTGCACACTGTGCTGGGCGTTTTCGTGGGTTTTTTTTTTTTTTCCATAATCAAGCCACCATCACTTGACACTGACGTGACTTCGGGGATCTTTAACGTGCCTAGTTGTTCTTCTTCTTGCATATGAGGGGACAAAAGGGGGATTCAGGCTTTACAAGTAACAAGGTCTGCAAGCACCTGTTTACCTGGGAGATGGGGGAAATACCTATAACCATCCTCCACTTTCCAGGGAGGGGGGGGGGGGTGTTTACCCAGGCAGAATCGAACTCAGACGCTCCGAGTGGAAGTCTTCAGTCTTGTTCACTTGACTGCTGCATACGGGTTGACAATGACATGAATGAGAGAGGGAGAAGGGATAGGGGAGTGAGAAATGGGGAAGGGAGAGAGGGAGGGGGAGAGAGAGGAAGAGAAAGACACTAGGTTGATAATGACATTAATAAGAGAGAGGGAGAGAGGGGGTGGGAGAGAGAGGGAGGGAGGGAGAGGGGAGGGAACAGAGGATGGAAGGGAAAGAGAGGGAGAGAAAGAGGGAGCGAGAGGGGGAGGGAGAGAGAGGTAGGGAGAGAGAGAGGAGGGAGGGAAAGAGAGGGAGAGAGACGGGTAGAGAGAGAGAGACAGAGGGAGATAGAGAAAGGAAGGGGGAGAGAGGGAGGAAGTGACAGGTAGGGAGAGAGAGAAGAGGGAGGGAAAGAGAGAGAAAGAGGGGGAGGGAAAGAGAGAGGGAGAGAGAGGAGGAAAGAGAGAGGGGAGAGAAAGAAAGAAGAAGGAGAGAGAGAGAAAGAAGAAGGGAGAGAGGGAGGGAGAGGAAAAGAGAGAGGGAGGGAGAGAGAGGGAAAGACAGGGGAGAGAAGAAAAGAGAGAGGGTGAGAGAGAGAGCAGGAAAGAGAATGACAGAGAGAGACACAGAGAGAGATGCTTTGTTTTTCCGACGGTAAAGTTTGTTATTGGATCTAATAAAAGCCATTTTCAGACTAGCCTGCTAATTTACAGACCCGCCTGAGACAAGGTCGGGGGGGGGGGGGGGGGAGGGAGGGGGGGGGGAAAGAAAGAAGGAAGCAAGACACGCTAGATTAAGCCCAAAACATAAGACGCTTACAAATCAGTGAGCAACAATGTGGGTTGTATACACACACACACACACCGCGCGCGCGCGCGCGGCGGCACACAACAACATACACACACGCACACAAATACATACACACACACACAAACACACACACACACACACACACAACACACACATACACATTCACAACACACATACAACACAACGCTTGCACAGCACACACAAACACAAACACACGAGCATACACACACACACACACACACACACACACACACAAATACAAAAACAACACAAAACCACACACACACACACCACACACACACACATCACACCACACAACCACACACACACACCAAAACAACACAAAAACAAAAACAAACAAACACACACACACACACACACACACACACACACACACACACACACACACATACACACACTGTCTAAAATCACTTTAGTGAACAGACATTAAATCAAAGACCAACCAACCAACACTGTCACAGTCACACACACACACACACACACACACACACACACACACACACACACACACACACACACACACACACTCACACTCAGAGACACACATACACACACACACGCACGCACACACATCCACACACACACACACTCACACACATCCACACACACACACACATCCACACACACACACACACATCCACATCCACACACACACACACACATCCACACACACACACACACACACACACACACACACACACACACACACACACACACACACACACAACACACACACACACACACACACCCACACACAACACACACACACACACACACACACATAAGCGGTCCATATCCACCCCCACAAACTAGCCACCAGCTAATGCATGATTGACTTCAGCATTGTCTAAAATCACCAGTGAATAGACATTAAATCAAAGACCAACTAACCAACACTGTCACAGCCACACACACACACACACACACACACACACACACACAC
>JAPXFY010000023.1:7414107-7416607 GCA_030674185.1 Monoplex corrugatus
GACACAGGCAGACTAGGCAGACACAGTATTAATTAATGAAGGTTCAGTCGTTCCCTTATCAAGAAGAGCACGAAACGGCAACAAAACACAACGTAAGATTAGGTAGATGTAGGACACGCATAGACGACACAGCAAAATGTTTTTGAGGGTTCTTGCAGATAGTGGTTTTATGAAGTTTATCTATTGTTGGAATGTCTTTTTGCGCAGTTATCATTGTATCTCTCATTCGTTCTTGTATTGCGTTGTTCTCCAATGTATTTGGAGTCATTACACATTACTACAGGGTTGTGTTTTGTCACCAGATCTGTTTTCACTTTACAGCGAAAACGTCATGAGAAACCTAGAAGAAGACTCTGGATTAATTTAAAGGTTGGAGGGAAAATGATAAACAGCATTCGATACGTAGATGACACCGTGCTAACTGCAGAAAGTGAAAGGGACCTACAAAACCTTGTGAATATACTAGAAATAGAAAGTAAAGGTAAGGGGTTGGAACTAAACAGCAGGAAGACTGAAGTCATGGTGATCAGTAAAAAACATAAAATCCCCTCATGTAAAATAACAGCAAATGGCACAACCTTGACACAGGTTGATAAATTCAAATACCTGGGAACGATCATTTCATCAGACGGCAGATGCACATCAGAAATAGCCGGCAGAATCGGCCAAGCCAAAACAGCATTCAAGAAGATGACAAGCATTCTTACCAACAAATGCCTATCAGTTAACATCAGGAAGAGAGTTCTTGAATGTTATATAGAACCAATACTGTTGTACGGATGTGAGGCGTGGACAGTCAACAAGCAAAGCCAGAACAAGATCGAGGCAGCCGAGATGTGGTTTCTAAGAAGAATGTTGAGAGTTCCATGGACAGCGAGGAAAACAAACAAGACAGGAGGCAGACACAAGAAGATCATTGATAAGGAAGATTAGGAAAAGGCAGGCAACATTTGTAGGCCATTTTATGAGGAAAGGGGAATTGGAGCACCTGGTCACAACGGGAAAGCTGGAGGGAAAGAGAGCACCAGGTAGATCCAGGGAGAAGATACTAGACGGACTTGCAGAGTGGCTGGGGACAAGGAAGGTGGAAGAGATGTTTGATGCAACAAGAGATAGAGACAGTTGGAAGTCCATGATCGCCAACGCCATGCTGCAAGGCACCTGATGATGATGGTGACACATTACTACACTTTAGTCCCCACCCGTGGGGATGCCGGGGGCTCTTTCAGTGTAAACAGCATCACTACTAACACATTACTACACACGTTACTCCCCCCCCCCCCCCATGGGGATGCCGGGGGCTCTTTCAGTGTAAACAGCATCACTACTAACACATTACTACACACGTTACTCCCCTCCCCCCCCCCCCCCATGGGGATGCCGGGGGCTCTTTCAGTGTAAACAGCATCACTACTAACACATTACTACACACACATTACCCCCCCCCCCCCCCCATGGGGATGCCGGGGGCTCTTTCAGTGTAAACAGTATCACTACACTTTACTACATAATTCTTACTCCCCCCGTGGGGATGCCGGGGGCTCTTTCAGTATAAACATTATCCCCACCTTCTGGAGGAAATTGTGTGCTAGAAATTTCCTCATTTCTGTCACTATTTTTGTTTCTGCCTTATTCCTTTGCTTTCTGTCATTTCTACCTATCGTTTTCTGCCTTGCTGGTCCATTCACCTGTATGTGTTCGATAAAAGCCTTACGTACTTTTTCTTTGGATTGATAATTGGGTATATATGTATTAAGTACAAATTTGGCTCTAAGGAGGTGAGATATGGGCACAGATTTTTTTCCTATGGTAATCCATTAGACAGTCTTGATGGAGGCAGAAACAAGATCATTCATAAGGAAGATTTGGAAAAGACAGGCAAAATTTATAGGCCATTTGATGAGGAAAGGGGAATTGGAGCACCTGGTCACAACAGGAAAGCTGGAGGGAAAGAGAGCACCAGGTAGACCCAGAGAAAAAAATATTGGACAGACTTGCAGAGTGGCTGAAGACAGAGAAGGTGGAAGGTGTACTTGCGGCAACAAGGGATAGATACATATGGAGGGCCATGATCGCCAACGCCATGTGGCAGGGCACATGATGATAATGATGATGATGATGAGTCCATTAGCTTAGTTATTAGAGTGCCTTGCTCATAACCCAAGTGTTGTTGGTTCAATCCTCTAGCCTACCACGCTTAGGCAAGCTGGTATATTCGTTTGATAGAGCCAAGGACTCAAACCAGTCGCCGTGGTGTAGTGGTTAGCGCAGCGGACTACCGATTGGAAGGGTGTGGGTTCGAATCCCCTTCAGTCCCTTCAAAACTGTATCGTTGTGGGATTTTTCGGCTCTAACCGGCTCCTACCCAGAGTTGGGCTGTGCTATGGGCTCATTGGGAAGACTGGGACCACACAGTCGTGTCTCATCCACTTCACGGATGCGTCATTGAGGGTGTTGCTCAAATCTTCTGACCAGCACCGCAGGTGTCTGGATCTCTCGG
>JAPXFY010000023.1:7419107-7426607 GCA_030674185.1 Monoplex corrugatus
CAGTAATATTTGTGTTATGTCTGTCTGTCTGTGTCTGTCTGCCAGTCTGTCTCTGTTTGTGTCTCTGTCTCTCAGAGCGGTTTGGCGCAGTAATATTTGTGTTATGTCTGTCTGTCTGTCTGTCTGTTGCCAGTCTGTCTAGATTTGTGTCTCTTTGTCTCTCAGAGAGTAGTTTGGCGCAGTAATATTTGTGTTCATTATTCTCTACGTTCTGTTTTCTTTTTTCTTCTTCTGTAGATATCAAGCGGATTTTAGTTGGGCGATAGCAGTCATGAAGAAACAAACAAAAATTGACCAAGTACTATCATGTTGTTGCCGTCTCTACGGTGTACCGTCGGAAAATACAAAAGATCATTGACAGGTGTGTCAATCAGATGGGTAGACGTCTGAATTCCTATCCAAAGGTCCTGGGTTCGATCCGCCTAGACGCCTCAAAGAAAATATATGCTTCACCTACGTAGTGTTTGTTTTTTTTTTTTTTTTTGGGGGGGAGATCAGAGTTTTTTTCCCACAAAGTTTTGTGGGAGAGTACAGGGAATCTTGCTATTTATCTTTTAAATAATTCTAAGATGGTGAAATTAGATGGACAGAGGTATTGCATGCATCACCTACGTAGTTGATAGATGGCTGAGCATTTGGGCATTGACTAGGGGTGGGGGTGGGGGGTCTCATGTGAGATGAGTTTATACAGAATAGCTAGTTGTGTTGTGAGTCAGACCTTTAATTATTTATTTATTTACTTTTATATATGTTCCTTTTTTTAAGGTAAGATGCACACATACAATGTCATTTACATGTAACCAAGATTATTCCAGTGGTAGGCTGATAAAATACCAGTGTAAGATGTAAGACTAGGTAAAGCATAGGCAGGTAGGGCCTCAGGACCTGACCAGCTCATGGGTTTATGTGCAGGCTTAAGGCTTGTGCCGTGATCACCATACACATGGCACCTGTGACATTAGTACATTATATGGAATTCGTTCCGAGGCGGAGACGTCATCTTCAGAAACTGACACTGACACATGAAACTGACACTGAAACTAGTGTGTGAAGGGTGGAGATTTGTCCAGTCTCCCAGGTCAACATATGTGCAGACCCGCCCGTCCGTGCCGACTCCCTTTCATGTGTATGCGATACGCATGCGACACATCAGTTATGCATGTTAAAGGTCATGTAAGTCCAGTCAGTATCCGGTGGCTATGGACACCACCCCTTCCCTCCTTGTGTGGGATGCCGGGGGGAGAGGGGGCTCTCAGTATAAATAGTATCCCCACTTGGAAATTCTGTGCTCTCTCTTTATTTCTTTCTTCTTCCGTTGCTTTTTGTCGTTTCTTCTTATCATTTTCTGCCTTGCTGGTCCATTCACCTGTATGTGTTCGATAACGTCTCACGTAGTTTCTCTCAGGATAGATAAATGGGTACATGTATTGGGTGCGTTTTTGGCTCTAGGGATATGAGATATGCGGAAACGATTTTAGGTAATTATGCCCATTTTTTATATACGTTTTAGTGTTCTTAGTTATGTTTAAATTTGTAATCAGGTATGTTTTTGTTTTTTTAAAATCATCTGTGCTATAAATTGGACGGAGTGGTCAACGCCAGGGGCATTTCCTTAGATTATGTGCGCAAATGCATTAATATGTGTACTTAATTTTCTTTTCTTTTCTTTCCATTTTTTTTTTCTTGTTGGAATATTGTGTATGTTTTGAACTGGTTATAGCCCTGATATGGCTCTATGCAGTCGGCTGGGCTGTAAACAAAAAATAACAGTAATAACGGTGGCTGTGGAAACAGGAAAAACCCAGCATGCACGTCTGTTCGAAATGCAGACAGTGTAATAACGTGATGGAATGTAACCAACTCAGCCAAACAGCTTGAATTCTCTGTGCATAAATAAATAAATAAAGAAACTCGCCAAACAGCCTGAATTCTCCGTGCTAAATAAATAAATAAATAGATAAATAAATAAATAAAAGATAAATAAATAAATGAACTCGCCAAACAGCCTGAATTCTGTGTGCTAAATAATAAATGAATAGATAGATAAATAAATAAATAAATAATAATAAATAAATAAACAAATTCGCCGAAACAACCTGAATTCTGCGTGCTTAAATAAATAAATAGATATATAACAAACTCGCCATACAGCCTGAATTCTGCGTGCTAAATAAATAGATAAATAGATAGATAGATAGATAAATAAATAAATAAATAAATAAATATATAAACTCGCCAAACAGCCTGAATTCTGCGTGCTAAATAAATAGATAATAGATAATAAATAGAAAGATAATAAATAAATAAATAAATAATAATAAAACTCGTCAAACAGCCTGAATTCTCCATGCTAAATAAATAAATGAATAAATAAATAGATGAATGAATAAATAGATAGAATGAATAAAAAAAATGAAAAGAAGAAGAAAAAGAAAGGAAAAAAAAAAAAAGAAGAAGAAACTGATTATGTGTGATAGCCACAGTGAGTCTAAATGAGTTCGGAAAGTATACTGACAATGTATAATCGTTTAAGTATACTCACATACACATGCTATTTACATGTAACCAAGATTATTCCAGTGGTAGGCTGATAAAATACCAATATAAAATATAGACTAGGAGTAAAACATAGTCTAGGTAGAGACTCAGGACCTGGCCAGCTCATGGGTTTATGTGCAGGCTAAAGGCATGTGCCACGGTCACGATACACGTGGCATTTGTGACGTTAGTGCGTATGGAATTCATTCCGAGCGCGGAGACGTCATCTTGAGAAACTGAAACTTAAGTGTACTGATAATGTATAATCGTTCAAATTTATAATCATTCGTTCATTGTCATTGTCTGTGTGTCTCTGTCTCTGTCTCTGTCTCAGTCTCTCTTAGTTTCCTTGTCTCAGTAAATCTGTATCTAGGTCTCATATTCTCTCTGTCTCCTTTTCTGCAAAACGTATTTTCGCCTTTTGCAAGGTTAGCTTTGGGAGCGAAGAAGACTGGATGGAGTGTGTATATGTGTGTGGGTGTGTTGGGGGGGGGGGGGGGGCTCAGCTACGAGAAAATGTGTAGTTGGTAGAGGATGATTGAGTACAGAGATATTTGCGAGTTATGATGTCTTTTGAATAATCCAGATTATACTGTCTATGTATAATTCAGATCAGTATGTTATGTATAATCCAGGTCTAGATAAGTGACTCTGTGATTATTCAGATTATATGTCATTTAAATAATCTAGTTCTATAATTGTAATCCATCTTCACGTCTGTTAATAATCAGATCTATCATTTGTTTATCCAGATCTATCATGTCTAGTTAATTATTAGATCTATCATGTCTGTTGATTTCCAGATTCGTTCATGTTACTTTAATAATCCGATGATTATCGTGTTTTGTGATCAGAGCTCTGTCTGAAAAGCATGGGTACAGATGAATGAATCGATCTCATGTTAATAATCGATCTTCATATGTTATTGATAATCCAGATCTATCATGTCTTTAATAATTCGATCTTCATGTCTGTGATAATCCAGATCTATATGTCTTTAATAATCCAGATTATGTGCTATTAGTAATCCAGATCTATATGTCTGTAATAATCCAGATCTATCAGTCTGTTAATAATCCAGATCTATCATGTCTGATTAATAATCCAGATCTATCATTTGTTTAATAATCCAGGTCTATCATGTAATAATCCGATCTATCATGTCTGTTATAATCCAGATTATCATGTCTATGTAATAATCCAGATCTATCATGTCTATGTACAATCCAGATATATCATGTCTATGTAATAATCCAGATCTATCATGTCTATTAATAATCCAGATCTATCATGTCTATTAATAATCCAGATCTATCATGTCTATTAATAATCCAGATCTATCATGTCTATTAATAATCCAGATTATTATGCTATTAATAATCCAGATCTATATGTCTATTAATAATCCAGATCTATCATGTCTATTATAATCCAGATTATATGTCTTAATAATCCAGATATATATGTCTATTAATAATCCAGATATATCATGTCTACTAATAATCCGGATCTATCATGTCTACTAATAATCCAGATCTATCATGTCTAATAATAATCCATATATATAATGTCTATTAATAATCCAGATGTCATGTTTATTAATGATCCAGATTATCGTGTCTGTCAATAATCCAGGTATATCATGTCTATTAATAATACAGATATATCATGCCTATTAATAATCCAGATCTATCATGTCTATTAATAATCCAGATATATCATGTCTATTAATAATCCAGATCTATCATGTCTTCATAATCCAGATATATGATGTCTAGTAATAATCCAGATATATCATGTCTATGAATAATCCAGATCTATCATGTCTACTAATAATCCAGATCTATCATGTCTATTAATAATCCAGATCTATCGATGTCTATTAATAATCCAGATTATGATGTCTATAATTATCCAGATCTATGATGTCTATTATAATAATCCAGTATATATATTAATGTTTATTAATAATCCAGATTTATGATGTCTATGAATAATCCAGATCTATGTCTATAAATAATCCAGATATATAATGTTATTAATAATCCAGATCTATCATGTCTATGAATAATCCAGATCTATCATGTCTACTAATAATCCAGATCTATCATGTCTATTAATAATCAGATCTATCATGTCTATTAATAATCCAGATCTATCATGTCTGTAATAATCCAGATCTATTATGTGTATTAATAATCCGGATCTATCATGTCTATTTATAATCCAGATTTATGTGTTATAATAATCCGGATCTATGTCTATTAAATAATCCAGATATATAATGTTATTTATAATCCAGATCTATCATGTCTGTGAATAATCCAGATCTATCATAATGATCATATTAAATAATCCGGATCTATCATGTCTATTTATAATCCAGATCTATCATGAGGCACGAGAGTTGAAAATGGGACCTCCCGCATTGTATGTCCCACAGTGGTAAGAAACTGTATCTTGCGGTATTCATCATAATATGTCATGTGCATTATCTTCGTGAAATGATACATATTCATTTCTATGTTCTGTGATGTTGTAGTGTTCATGAACATAGTCACGATCATTCTTGTTCATGTAAAGTACAGCGAGCGGGCTTTTGACGTGGAGTGTTTGCGTTTCATAAATAAAGTTTTTATTATTGAAATAATTATTTGTTCATACTGTTTGCGCTTTATAAATAAAGTCAGTATTATTGTTGAAATAATTATTGTTCATGCTGCTTGCGCTTTATAAATAAAGTAGTTATTATTGTTGAAATGATTATTTGATGATTTCATACTGTTTGCGCTTTATGAATAAAGGTCAGTATTATTGTTGAAATAATTATTGTTCATACTGTTTGCGCTTTATGAATAAGGTCAGTATTATTGTTGAAATGGTTATTGTTCATGCTGTTTGCGCTTTGTGAATAAAGACATTATTATCGTTCATTTAGAGGTCACAAGACTACCTTCATATCCGATTAAATGGCTAAAAGATGTACTTTTCTTTCATCCAACCCTGTATGCCATCACTTCAGTATGATTAACCAAAAACTTCCAAAACACTTCATTACTCAATGATAACAGCGTAAGGTCCCACCGGGCCAGTCTTACAGCTGTTCCTTGCTGCTGTGCGCACATAACACAAGCATAATACCGCATTTACTTTTATAAGCGTAGAAGTAATAATGAGTGCAGAGGGAGATATATACAGAAACCGATGATGAGGGGGTGGGTGGCGGCATTGAAGGGAAAAGAGAAGAGTGAGTAAGCAGTGGATGGCGGTTATTGGAATGCAAAACGCTCGATAGGCGACGACGACACGGAAATAGAAGAACTTTGGGAATAGATAAAACAGATATAAAGTTGTGCAGAACTGCATGGAAAATTCAGATATTCAGAAGGAAAGAAACAGAGAGAGTTAGAGAGAGAGAGAGAGAGAGAGAGAGAGAGAGGAATGGGGGGAGGGAGAAAAAGGAGAGAGGAAGGGGAGTGTGTGTGTGTGGGGGGGGGGGGGGGGGAGACAAAGAAAGAAAGAAAGTAAAGTTTCTCGATGTAAGAAGTGCTGTGTAGGGCCGTACCATGGCACCTCGAGAAAGAGAAAAGAAGAGAAGATAGAGAGAGAGAGAGAGAGAGAAAGAGACAGAGAGAGAGAGAGAGAGACAGAGAGAGAGAAAGAGAGAGAGGATAAAAAAAAAAGATTGAACAAAACGACAAAGACTTGGAAAAGGACGGCATAGGACGGAAAGCAGGAAGGGAAAGGAAGGAGCATGAGGAAGAGACAGTGTCTGTGTGTGTGTGTGTGTGTGTGTGTGGTGTAGTGCGTGTGTGAGTGGTGTAGTGCATTCAAAACGCCAACTGTATGGCAACATGATGGAACTATTGATTTTGAGGAGGGCCGGGGCCTGGGGGGAGGGATTTGTGGGGGAGTGGGAAGGGGGGGGGGGGTTTACGAGTGGAAAGGCGACTTTTCTTGGCAAGCCAACCTCGCCCGCTGTTTCATGACACCACACCACACCACCACCACCACCACCACAACCATTCCTACTCTTCTTCTTCGTTCGTCACTCGACTCCCGTCTAACTCTTTGCCAATGTTGTGTTCTTTTTCCCTTTTCCTTTTTTTTTATTTTATTTTTTTATTTGTTTCTTTTTTTTCTCTCTCTCCATTTTTCCTTCTTAGTTTTGTCCCTTTTTCACACACACCCACACCCACCCCACCCCTTCTTCCCTCTTATTTCTCAGTCCCGGTTCGTCGTCTGCCTGCCTGCTCGGCTGGCGATATCTCTAGTCGGAGCGATTAGGTCACTCACTCTCTTCGCCCGCGTCAGACTGTCCCTTCCTTACCCTCTCCGGTCCGGTCCCCCTTTCTGCCAGATCTTGGAGAAAAAGTTACAGCTTCACAAAAACGTTCCATGAAACGCTAAGGCTCTTTCCTCCTCCCCACCCCCTCTCTCTGTCTCTTTCTCTCCCCCCTTTTCCTTCGAGGTATCTTTTGATTCTTATGTGATTGTCGTTGTGGTTTTTGAAGTGAAATCATGGGATTTTTGGACTGACGGAGGCGTCGGAATACGTGGATGGCAAGTTAATGGGGACCTGGGCGTCGTAAGACCTTCATGTTTTCTTTACTAACCTTTTGACTCCCGCACCCTGTCCACCAGCTTCCTGCATTGCCAACCATGCTAGCAAAGCAAAAAACCCTTTCATTCCCTCACCCTATCCGCCAGCTTCCGGCAGGTTAAGTTTTTGCAATTGGTAGATAGGGTGCAGAGACAGGTTGGTAAGTTTAAATATCTGGTAACGATCATCTCTCCAGACTGCAGATGCATGCACATCAGAAATAGCCAGCAGAATCGGCCAAGCCAAAACAGCATTCAAGAAGATGAAAAGCATTCTTACCAACAAATTCCTATCAATTAACATCAGGAAGAGAGTTCTTGAATGTTATATAGAACCGAAAATATAATTCTTACCAACAA
>JAPXFY010000023.1:7431607-7444107 GCA_030674185.1 Monoplex corrugatus
TGTTGACTGTCCACGCCTCACAACCTACAATAGTATCGGTTCTATATAATACTCAAGAACTCTCTTCCTGATGTTAATTGATAGGCATTTGTTGGTAAGAACGCTGTTCATCTTCTTGAAAGCTGCTTTGGCTTGGCCGATTTTGCCGTCTGGTGAGATGAACGTTCCCAGATATTTAAATTTATCAAACCTGTCTCACAGTTGTGCCATTTGCTGTTATTTTGCATGAAGAAAATTTCTTTTGTTTGTGTGTGTGTGTGTGTGTGTGTGTGTGTGTGTGTGTGTGTGTGTGTGTGTGTGTGTGTGTGTGTGTGTGTGGTGTGTGTGTGTTATTTATTTGTTTATTATTATTTATTTATTTATTTTTTACTGATTACCATGACTTCAGTCTTGTTGCTGTTCAGCTCCAGCCCTTTATTAGCTTTGCCATCGTCTGTTTTACTCCTATCGATTTGGCCTTTATCACTGGCCATTGCCCATGTCATTCAGTGGCGCAGAGCCCCCAGCTTGCCTCAAGGGCTGCCGAGATCAAAGTGAACACGTGTTAGCGCAACAAAAAGGATGTGTGGCCTAGATTAGTCATCGGGGGATGGAAGGCCCCCAGACGAGGAAGGCCTGCCCGGATTGTGGTGATCGGGGCGGTGTCGTTAATATCAGCTGCTGTCATCAGCAGCAGGCGAAATGGTGCAAACCAACGAGGATGAAGAAGCAGACTTGCCTTGCCATTCTGAAAGCTGATGGGGAGTGATTGCACCGTCAACCCCCCCCCCCTGGGGATGCTGGGGGCCCTTTCATTGTAACTAGTATCCCCCCCCACCTTCTGGAAATTCTGTGCTAGAAATTTCCTCTTTTCTGTCACTCTCTTTGTTTCTGCCTTGTTCCTTTGCTTTCTGTCATTTCTACCTATCATTTTCTGCCTTGCTGGTCCGTTCACCTGTATGTGTTCGATAAAGTCTTATGTACTTTTTCTTAGAATTTATAATTGTTACGTGTGTTTAGTGCACTTTTGGCTCTAGGGAGGTTGGATATGGGGAAGCAATTTCAGGTAATTTATGCCTGTTTTTGTATATGTTTTGGTGTTCTTAGGTTGTTTTTTTTAAATCCCTGTGCGATAAATTGGACGGAGTGGTCAACGCCAGGGGCATCTCCTTAGATTATGTGCGCGAATGCATTGATATGTGTACCTAATTTTCTGTTCGTATTTTTTTTTCCCTGATGAATCTTTGTATGTTTTGAAGTGGTTATAGCCCTGATATGGCTCTGCGCAGTCGGCTGGGCTTTAAACAACAATAACAATAAGCCAGCCGACTGATGAAGCAACAAAGTAGGCAGGCAAGCAAGCAGGCAAGCAGGCAGGTAAGCAAGCGGGTAGTCCATCACAACTTTAACCCTTTAACTCTCACGCCCTATCCACCGACTGTAAAAACTTAACCCTTTGATTCCCTCACCCTATCTGAATACCAGTTGCTTGCAGGAAGTTAAAGGTTTAGTTTTTTTGCAGTCGGTGGATAATGTGCGGGGGTCAAAGCGTTTGACGATTGCTGTACACGTCGAAAGCGAGAAAAGTTGCCAACTTTGCGCGTATGGAACTAGTAGTAGATGTTTGGAAAGGAAAGCTAATTGTATGTCCACTGGGGCCATGGTTTTGAGTATTCCCCGAAAATCAATGACAGACTGTCTGTCTGTGCTTAGGCTGTGGCCAAACGTGGATTCCAGATCCTTGTCCCAGAACACTCGAGATATCGGGAACGTCTTGATACGTCCCAGGTTCGAAACGTCCCAGGTATCAGGAGTCAAAGGGTTAATGATCTCTTAATGAGGAATCAACGTCAAGATGCAGTCATCACGCGAAACACCATTGACAGGTGCGAAGTTAAGTGAGTAAGATGGTCGGAATTCCAATCCGAAAGTCTGGGTACCGAGTTCGATCCTCCCTGGGTAAAGTGTGGAGGTTCCACTCAGTAAGAATTTCCACTCTAATAGATAATACATTTGAAAGTGTGACAGAGGTTCCCTCAGTAAGAATTTCCACTCTAATAGATAATTCATTTGAAAGTGTGACAGAGGTTCCCTTCAGTAAGAATTTCCACTCTAATAGATAATACATTGAAATGTGACAGAGGTTCCCTTCAGTAAGATTTCCACTTAATAGATAATACATTTGAAAATGTGACAGAGGTTCCCTTCAGTAAGAATTTCCACTCTAATAGATAATACATTTGAAGTGTGACAGAGGTTCCTTCAGTAAGAATTTCCACTCTAATAGATAATACATTTGAAAGTGTGACAGAGGTTCCCTTCAGTAAGAATTTCCACTCTAATAGATAATACATTTGAAAATGAGACAGAAAAATCAACCCTCTCAGTAAACGTTTCCACGTTAAAGATAATGTATTTGAAAATGAGACAGACAGGTAGTTTTTGTCTTTTTTCTCTAGAGTGTATCTTATAGTTGCCTCTGTGTTGAAAATGAAAACGATACTTTTTATCGGCTTGCTTTCTGTCTCAACATTTAATCGTTTTAAAAAAGAGTCGAGTGATACACTTTATTCGGCATCGCCGAGAAAGGGAAAAGTTGATGAATGGCGTTTGCCGTCATCATTTTGGATCTTCCCCCATTACATGGCATCTGTGGCGTCGGTGCTTATCTTAACCCTTTGACTCCCGCACCCTATCCACCAGGATCCTGCATTGTCAACTGTGATATGATAGTAAAACAAAAGCTTAACCCTTTGATTCCCGCACCCTATCCACCAGCATCCTGCATTGTCAACCATGAAGGCAAAACAAAAACTTAACCCTTTGACTCCCGCACCCTATCCACCAGTATCCTGCATTGTCAACCGTGATAGTAAAACAAAAACTTAACCCTTTGACTCCCGCACCCTATCCACCAGCATCCTGCATTGTCAACCGTGATAGTAAAACAAAAACTTAACCCTTTGATTCCCTCACTCAGTCCTGCAGGAAGCTGGTGGATTGGGTGAGGGAATCAAAGGGTTAAGTTTCCACAGTTGGTGGATAGGGTGCGGAAGTCAAAGAGTTAATACGGAATTCTCTCCCCGGAGCAGCAGAGACGTTAATCTCGAAGAAACTGGAACTTACATGAAAAAGCTGAGAAAGAACGTCTGTAGAGAGAGGATGTCTGAGCCGTCTTCTTTTTTTTTCTTTCTCTCTGTCTTTTTTTTTTTTTTTTTTTCCCTCCTTTCAGAATATTTTTGAAGTCTCTCTCCTCTCTCTCACACACACGGGTCCGCCGCAGCAGAAGAGGTTTATGATGCTGCTGCCGGAGAGAGAGAGAGAGAGAGAGAGAGGGAAGTTTGCCAGCGTTTGGTTGATAATGCTTCCAACGGCAAGCACACACCCCCGGCCCAGCAAACGACACAAAGTGGCTGTCTGTCCGTGAATCCGTCCGTCCGTCCCTGCCGGAACTTTCTACTGGCCGGAATTCTTCAGATTAGTGCAAGCACGAGAATGGTGAGGGAGAGGGGGGGGGGGTGGAGGAGACTTGTGAGGTGAGGGTGGTGGTGAGAGTGCTTGGGGATGGTTTGGGTATATAAGGCTTGAGAAGAGGTGAGGGGGCGGAGATCGGTGGAGGTGGGGGTTGGGGATGGGGGGGGGGGGTATAAGTGAAGGTGTAAGTAAAGTGAGATGGCGCAAGAGGTAGTTTGTGTTGAGTCTTTCTTGTCTTGCTTTTGTTTGAATATATGTGTAGAGCTGCATGTGTGTGTGTGTGTGGGTGTGTTTGTATATATATAAAATTGTCTGCTCGTCTATATTATCGATATATACGTATCTTTCTAAGAGTTGTCTGTGTCTGTCTGTATCGGTATTGTCTGTCGTGTCTGTTACTGAAATGTTGGAGACGGGGGGGGGGGGGGGGGATGGGAGGGAGTATCAACACACAGAAAAGATGCACGAACACACCCCACACACACACACACACACACACACACACTCCTCTCTCTCTCTCTCTCTCATTTTCTCTCTCTCTCTCTCTTTCTGTCTCTTTCTCTCCCCCTCTACTTCTCCCTCTTTCTGTCTTCCTGTCTTTCACAGACACGCACACACACACACATTCTCTCTCTCTCTCTCTCTCTTTCTCACACACACACCCACACACACACACACACTCCCTCTCTGTCATTTTAATCTCTCTCTCTCTTTCTCATCCTCTCTCTCTCTCTTTTCTCTCTCTCTCTCTACCTCGCTTCATACGCACACGCATTCTCACACACACTCTCTCTGTCTCTGTCTGTCTGTGGGTGTCTCACATACGCACACGAACACACACATGAACACACACCACACACACACACACACACACACACACACACACAGAGAGAGAGACAAGAGAGCGCGGCTCGTTACGCTTCAACAGTTTTTAAGATGAGGCCAGACCGGAACTAGGGGCAAACGGATGACCCCCTCCGTGAAACTGAGCAATAAGTCACGTCACGTCAGTGTTGCTGAGGCGGCGGTCGTGGTGGTGGTGTGTTGATGGGGGCGGTGATGGTGGTGGTGGTGGTGGTGGTAGTGGTGATGATAAGTGGATGTATCGCGCGTAGTACGGAAACCTGATGTCAAAGTTATACGCTCCATTCCTTATATATCGTCGCAGCCATCTTCTTAAGGGCTCAGCTGCCACTGATAAATGTGTGTGTATGCTGTTTAACGCTTTTATTTGAATACATTTTGGTGAATGAATCGGTGAATGAAGCAGTGAACTTTTAACATGAATAAATAAATAAATAAATAAATGAAATGAATGAATGAATGATGAATAAATAAATAAATAAATAAATAATAAAATAATAAATAAATAAATAAATAAATAAATAAATAAATGAATATGAATGAATGAATGAATGAATGAATGAATGGCAGTTGTAGATTTCATGTGTATGTAATTATTAATTAGTAAAAGGCTGTTGAACGGACTTAATAATTGTACCTCTCTGTGGCGGGCGATAAATAAATAAATAGATATATGAGTTAAGGCAGTTGTAGATTTCATGTGCATATTATTAATAATTTATAACGGGCGTTGAACGGACCTAACGATTGTACCTATCTGTGGCGGACGATAAATAAATTAATAGATAAATAAATAAGGCAGTTGTAGACTTCATGTGCATATTGTCATTAATTAATAAAGGGCTGATGAACTGCCCTAGTAATTGTGTTATCCATTGTCTGTATTGTACCTGTCTATGTCTATGGTGCAGTAGTCAAAGTGGGTGAATACCGGATTTCCAGTCGGAAGACCCTGGATTCGATTTTGCCTTAACACCTTCGCCTGACGGTGGAGGATTTCCCATCTCCCATGTCAGCCTTTGTGCGGACCTGCCACTTGCCTATACCCCCTTTTGTGTGTGGTGTGTGTGTGTGTGTGTGTGTGTGTGTGTGTGTGTGTGTGTGTGTGTGTGTGTGTATGCCTACAGAATGCCAAGCATGCACTTTGATGATCCTGAAAATGAGGTCAGTCAGTGGTTTTGTAAAAACAAAACAAAAAACAAAAACACGAAAAGAAAACAGCCTACAAAAATAAGAAATAAATAAATAAATAGAGAGAGAGAGAGAGAGAGAGAGAGAGAGAGAGATGAGATGGAGAAATAGATGAATAGACAGACAGAAATAGACAGACAGACAGACGGACGGACAGATAGATAGAAGACAGATAGATAGACATATACATAACAACTACATACAGCAGACAGACAGACAGATAGATAGATAGATAGAAAAGAGAGACAAATAGATAGAGAGAGAGAGATAGCTAGATAGACAGAGAGATAGATAGATAGATAGACAAACAGATAGATAGCTAGATAGACAGACAGATATACAGACGATAGATAGACATAGATAGACGACGGACAGACACACAGACAGGTAGACAAGACAGATAGACAGACAGATAGCTAGACAGACAGATTAGAACAGACAGATAGACAGACAGACAGATAGACAACACAGACAGATAGAAAATAGGGATCCCCGAGGATTGAACCCCCCAATCACAGCATTATAAGCACGTCGCTCTAACAGCTGAGCTGATGGCAGAAGGATGAGGGAAAGCGCGGCAATCAGACAAAAGTCGTTGGGGGGAATCATTGATGTTGGCTATCGTGTCTGGCTGTGTTGTCACCGCAACATCAAATATTTACCACCTGATTGAATGCTGTGACTTGCACCATGTGAGACGTGAGCGCTGTACAGGCGACTCACCTTGAAGAACGATTTCAGAGTTGTTACTATCCCAGACGTAATTTTCAAGTTTTTTTTTTTAACTAAAGATAAGTACATTTATAGGCCATTTTATGAGGAAAGGGGAATTAAAGCACCTGGTCACAAGAGGAAAGCTGGAAGGAAAGAGAGACACCAAGGTAGACCCAGGGAGAAAATATTGTACGGACTTGCAGGGTGGCTGAGGACAGAGAGGGTGGAAGATGTGCTTGCGGCAACAAGGATAGTTGCATATGGAGGGCCATGATCGCCAAGGCCATGTGGCAAGGCGCTTGATGATAAATGGATATAGTTATGTGAACGATGCACGAAACACGTACTGTACATTACCATGTCTCAGTAGATCGCAACTCTCATGCCTTGTACCAAAATATACTGGCAACTTTTCACAGTATTTTCTACTTCGGATGCCAAGAGCAAACCAATCCGAACGCGACTTGAAATGTGTGGAACTTAAACTCTGAGACAGAAGACGAGAGAGAGAGAGAGACAGAGACAGAGAGAGACAGAGAGAGAGAGAGAGAGAGAGGACTGGGACGTTTTGTCTGCAACAGGCAACAAGGGATAGATACATATGGAAGGCCATGATCGCCAACGCCATGCGGCAGGGCGCTTGATGATGATGAAGTAGATTTCATTCTACTGACTGTACAACATTTGTATCGAGGAATTTGTAAATGAATTGTGTCGGAAGCAGAGTGGAGAGGTCGTGGAGCAGGGGGTGTACATTCAGATTTATAAGTAGATGTAAAACCGTTAATACGCTTGTAGCAGAACGTTTTGGTTTTGTTAGAAATTGTTTGAATAACAGACAACCAACCAACCAGTGGAAGAAGTAAGCAAGGGAGTGACCATGATCGTACCTTTTTTTACGAAGGACAAGACGGGCCGCAGAATTCTGAATACGCTGTAAGCATGTTTCAGAACAGCAGAGCCAGAGAGCAATGTTACAATAACCCTTTGACTCTCGCATCTACCATCTGCAAAAACTTAACCCTTTGACTCCCTCACCCTATCCACCAGCTTCCTGTAGGGCGTAAAGCAGGTGGATAGGGTGAGGGAGTCAAAGGGTTTACAAGAAGTTGGTGGATTGGATGAGGGAGTCAAAGGATGGTTGACAATGCAGGATGCTGGTGAACAGGGTGCAGGAGACAAAGGGTTAATTGACAGGAGACGAGATAAGAGAAGTCGCGAGGTTAGATGCTGCTTAAGTTCAAAGGTACGGCAAACAGAACTGAACCGCCGCCGCAGGCCCCAGTAGCCCAGTTGGTTTAAGCGTCGGGTTCACATGCTAATGGTTGTGGAATCGAATCCCGGGGTGCGCTGTATTAAAACTGGCCTTCTCACCTTCCCATCTTAACATCGTTGTTGTTCTGGTGGTGTCAATATAGGATTAGATAGATCCCCTTCCCCCACTTCCCTGGGATGATTATCCCTGTCAGCCATATCACCTGAGGTGGGTGTCGACGTAAAAAACTGTACCAAATCAATCGATCAATCTGAAATGCCGCAGTCGAAAGTAACAGGACTTACAGGTTTGTCTGATGAACATTTACAGACATTTGAAAGTCAAGAACAACGCCCAGGATCATAACTGAATCAGAAAAAGCAGCAGTGTTGTCAGCTAAGTTGGATGGAACAAAATTTCACAGTAGAAAGCTTGTGCTTGGTAGCAAACCTATATATTTAATCCAAGACAAGTGTGAATGCCTGTGTTCAAGCAAACAGGAATCAGAAAAAAAAAAAAAAAGAAACGAAAAAAGAATTCCTTTTTTCACACTGGACAGAGCAGCGGGGGACCTTTCAGTCTTTTTCTCCTAATTTTTGTATGTGGTGTTTGTTTGTGATTTTACGCTTGACAAAGGCCAGTTGTCCGAAAATTTGCGCCTGTCTTGTCTCGTTGTATTGAATACGCGTTCTTATTCGTTTTACGCTTTTTTATTTCTTTCTTCTTTTTTCTGTTTTTTTTTTCTTTCTTCTGGTTCCTATATAAAAGCTACAACAGCGAGTGAGACAAGTACAAGGGCGCGTTTAGCTTCTAGCAGGGTAAGCGCTTACTGAGCGAACGTTCGTTTTGAGGGAAAGTTATTAACAACAGGGTCCGCTGTGCTTATTATACATACACTCGTGATGATGATGATTGTTGGAAGAGAGGAGTGGGGTGGGTGGGTGAGGGGGGGGGGGGGAAGACTAGAAAAAGTTGAAATTGCCAGAGCACTTCACTCCACTCCTTTCCATTTATCCATCCCTGCAAACTAGTTGGCTGGCTGGCTGGCTTGTTATTTGGGGTTGGGTGTCTCTGTGTCTGTCTGTCTGTCTGTCTGTCTGTCTCTACCTTTGATGCTGGCTGCTTACCACTCGTATAGCTCTTGGCACAAAACTTACCGCAGTTTTGGCCCCCTTGCTTACAATCTACACATTCTTTCCTGTTTCACCTCATGCATCCAAATTCTGCTTCTGGTGCTCCTCGCCTCGCTCGCTACCTGCCTAGGCGCCTGTTGTTTCTGCTGCTGTGCCTGCCTGCCTGCCTGCAAGTCTGCCACTTGTAGCGTGGAATTTGGAAATATCTTTTGCCCTGCTCTTTTTTTTTTTTTTTTTTTTTTTTTTTAATTAACCCCTCTTTTCTCTTCCACCCTCTTTCCTTTCAAAAATAAATGAAATAAAAAAATTTAAAAAAAAAAAAAAAAAAAAAGAGAAGAAAAGAAAAGATCTCGGGAGTTTGGAGTTTGTTCAAGAGGGATTCATGGCGTTGGGACCGTCCCATAAGTGCGCCACCCAAATCTACCACAATTGTCTGGCAGACCCCCTGGAGTTTGCGCAAAAGCTTATGCGCTGGCAAGATTTTAACCCTCTGACTCCCGCACCCTATCCACCAGCACCCTGCATTGTCAGCCCTACTAACACGGCAGAAGCTTAACCCTCTGGCTCCCTCACCCTATCCACCAGCTTCCAATGCTGTCTTTTATCTTAACCTAATTGTCGTTTTTGACGTGGTGCTAGCCCTGATATGGCTCTAGTTGTCGGCTGAGCTACAAGCAATATGAACTTGAACTTGAGCTTTCTGCAGGAAGCTGGTGGATATGGTGAGGGAGTCAAAGGGTTAAGTTTTTGCAGCTGGTGGATTAAGTGCTGGAGTCAAAGGGGTAAGTGTTTGCAGCTGGTGCATAGGGTGCGGGAGTCAAAGGGTTAAATGGGGTGTGGGAGAGGGAGAGAAGGGATGTCCGAGTATGGGCTGATACCACCATACTCCCTGAAGTACCAGTTAAGAATGGGCAGCGAACAGACTGGCTTTTATGTGACGGGCTGGAATTGAACTCAAGACATGAAATCTTGAGCCCACGGCTCTTCTTAACCCTTTGCCTCCAGCACCCCATTCACCAACAGCAAATATTTAATTAACCCTTTGACGAGGTTGACAATGCAGGATGCTCTCGGGACAGGTTGCGGGAGTCAAAAGGTTTTAACCCTTTGAGTCCCACACCCTGTTCACTTGCATCCTGCATTGTCAGTCATGTTAGTAAAACAAAAACGTAACCCTTTGACTTCCTCACCCTGTCCACCAGCGTTTGCTTTGCTTGTATGATTGAAAACGCAAGGATGCTGGTGGAGAGGGTGCGGGAGTCAGAGGGTTAATATCGCAGGCTGGGATTGAACTCGAGATATCACGATAGTTCTTCATGATGGTATCCCTACCATTCAAGCCATGATATATATTATTGTAATGTATACCACACACACACACACACACACACACACACACACAACACACACACACACACACACACACACACACACACACACACACACAACACAACACACACACACCACACACACTTGGAAACTCTCTTAGTTGTTGCAAAAAAAGCCCTGTGTGGTGTCTAGACAGTATTACCATTGCTAGTAATGTTGCAGACGAGAGATGTGTTTGAAGGAATGCAAGCAGTGAGATCAGGGTTGGGAGATTTGGAAGTGGATGTTTTATTTAGTGCTGGAGTGGTGGAGAGTTAATCATGTCTTTTGAGCTTGTCTGAGTAAGAGGAAGACAGAGGGGAAGACGGAGTGAGAGAGGAGAGCGAGAGAGAGGGGGGAGGGGAGGAGCAAGAGAGAGAGAGAGTTATGGAGACGAAATGCTACTTAAAGAGTGGAAGAGAATACTATCTTTTATGAAGGGAGGGGGAGAAGAGAGAGAGAGAGGAGAGAGAGAGAGTTATGGAGACGAAATGCTACTTAAGAGTGGAAGAGAATACTATGTTATATGAAGGGAGAGGGAGAGAGAGAACATTTGCAAATGCTACTTGGAACGGAAAAGAATAGTCTGTTATATGAAAGGAGAGAGAAAGAGAGAGAGAGAGAGAGAAAACATTATGCAAATGCTTAGGACTGGAAGAGAATATTATGTTATTTGAAAAGGGGGGGGGGGGGGGAGAGAGAGGAGGGAGAGGAGAGGAGGGGAGAGAGAAAACATTATGCAAATGCTACTTAGGACTGGAAGAGAATAGTCTGTTGTATGAAGGAAGGGGTGAGAGAGAGAGAGGGAGACAGGGAGAAAGAGGGGGAGGGAGAGAGAGAGAGGAGAAAACATTATGCGAATGCTACTTAGGAATGGAAGAGAATATTATGTTATATGAAAGGGGAGAGAGAGAGAGAGAGAAGAGGAGAGAGAGAGAGAGGCATTATGTAAATGCTACTTAGGACTGGAAGAGAATAGTCTGTTGTATAAGGAAGGGGGAGAGAGAGGGGGAGAGAGGGGGAGAGAGAAAGCATTATGCAAATGCTACTTAGGACAGGAAGAGAATAGTTGTTGTATGAAGGAGGGGGAGAGAGAGGGGGGGGAGGGAGAGAGAGGGGGAGAGAGAAAGCATTATGCAAATGCTACTTAGGACTAGAAGAGAATAGTTGTTTATGAAGGAAGGGGTGAGAAGAGGGAGAGAGAGAAGGGAGGAGGAAAGGGGGGGAGAGGAGGGGGGAGGGAGAGAGAGAAAGGGAGAGAAAAACATTATGCAAATGCTACTTAGGACTGGAAGAGAATAGTTGTTGTATGAGGAAGGGTGAGAGAGAGAGAGAGAGAGAGAGGAGGGATGGAGAAAGAGGGGGAGGAGAGAGAGAAAGAGAAAAAACATTATGCGAATGCTACTTAGGATGGAAGAGAATATTATGTTATATGAAAGGGGAGAGAGAGAGAGCGGGAAGAGAGAGAGAGAGAAAACATTATGCGAATGCTACTTAGGAATGGAAGAGAATATTGTTATATGAAAGGGGGAGAGAGGAGAGAGAGGGAGAGAGAGAGAGGAGGAGAGAGAGGAGAGGAGAGACATTATGCAAATGCTACTTAGGACTGGAAGAGAATAGTCTGTTGTATGAAGGAAGGGGAGAGAGAGAGAGAGAGGAGGGAGGGAGGAGACGAGAGAGAGAGAGGAGTATGGAGAGAAAATGCTATTAGAGTGGAAGAGAATACTATGTTTATGAAGGGAGGGGGAGAGAGAGAGAGAGGAGAAGGAGAGAGAGAGAGGGAGAGAGAAAAATTATGCAAATGCTACTTAGGACTGGAAGAGAATATTGTTATATGAAAGGGAGAGAGAGAGAAACATTTTGCAAATGCTACTTGGAACCGGAAGAGAATAGTCTGTTATATAAAGGAGGAGAGAAAGAGAGAGAGAGGAAAGAGGAGGAGAGAGAGAGAGAGGAGAGAGAGAGAGAGAGAGAAAACATTATGCGAATGCTACTTAGGACTGGAAGAGAATATTATGTTATATGAAGAAGGAGGGAGAGAGAGGGAGGGGGAGAGAGAGAGGGAGGAGAGAGAGGGAGGGAGAGAGGGAGGAGGAGAAAGCATTATGCAAATGCTACTTAGGACAGGAAGAGAATAGTCTGTTGTATGAAGGAAGGGGTGAGAGAGAGAGGGGGAGGGGGGAAGAGAGGGGGGAGAGGGGAGAGAGAAGCATTATGCAAATGCTACTTAGGACTAGAAGAGAATAGTCTGTTATATGAAGGAAGGGGTGAGACAGAGAAGGAGAGAGAGAGGGAGGGAGGGAGAAAGAGGGGGGAGAGAGAGGGGGGAGGGAGAGAGAGAAAGGGAGAGAGAAAACATTATGCAAATGCTACTTAGGACTGGAAGAGAATAGTGTGTTGTATGGAGGAACGGGTGAGACAGAGAGAGGAGAGAGAGAGGGAGGGAGAGAGAAAAAGGGAGAGAGAGAGGGAGGGAGAGAGAGGGGAGAGAGAAAAACATGCAAATGCTACTTAGGACTGGA
>JAPXFY010000023.1:7446607-7449107 GCA_030674185.1 Monoplex corrugatus
ATCAGCAGACGAAAGAACCATAAAATAGTTCGTTATTTATGTGTTCAAAGCGTTTAATATTTGAAATGTCTTACTAAAGTAGTTTATGTGATAGGACGATTTCGTTGATTTGTGCATTTAAAGGGCTGTGTGATTAAACCGTCGGAAATACCAAAGTCTGTCTCTGTCTGTATGTCTTCTGTCTCTCTCTCTCTCTTTCTCCCCCCTCCCCCGTCTTTCTCTCTCTCTGTCTCTGTCTCTCTTTCTCTCTCTCTGTCTCTGTCTCTCTTTCTCTCTCTCTCTCTGTCTCTGTCTCTTTCTGGCTGTCTCTGTCTGTCTGTCTCTCTCTCTCTCTCTCTCTCTGCCTCTGTCTCTCTGTCTCGGTCGGTCTCTCCCTGTCTGTATCTCTCTCTCTTTTCTCCCCAGACTTCCATGATATCCTTTTTCTCCAGTCTTCCAAACTCTTTATTCCTTGCCTCCACCACTCCCACTCCCTACCCCCTACCCCCTACCCCCTCCCCACCACCCACCCCGGTCCAGTCTGACTCAGACCCAAAAGTAAAGGACAGGGAGGGACTCGAGTCGTTTATTGCAGTGGCCGAATGAAGAAAGAAGAACCTCAGACCTTCGATGTCCCGAACACCGCGTTGTATCCTATAGAGAGAGAGAGAGAGAGGTCTGTAGTCCCGAGTCACAGACACCAAACTGCTGCCAATGTGGATGGGGGGGGGGGGGGAGGGGGGCAGGGGGGGGGGAGTCTGGGAGGAACACGACGCTGGCCTCTCTTGCAAATGGCACCAGCCACAATTTATTTCCTCCGCTTCCTCCTTCTTGTCGTGTCCTCTCGTCCTCTTTCTGTCTCTGTCTCCTTTTCTCTGTCTCTTCTGTCTCAGTCTCTCTCTGTCTCTCTCTCTCTCTCTCTCTCTCTCTCTCTCCATCTCTCCATCTGTCTGTCTCTGTCTCCCCCTCTCTCTCTCACTTTTCTGTGACACACTACTCGTTTTTGCATGATGGTGAGAAAGGGTTTTAGACATTGTGGTTTCCGAAGCCCCCCCTTGTGGAACGTCCGCAGGGAAAATCCTGAAACAGAAAGATAAATAATTAGATAGATAAACAAGTAAATGAATATTTCATATGTCACCATCAGCAACAGCAGCAGCACCAGCACCAGCATCATGTGCCCTGCCGCATTAGATAAACAAGTAAATGAATAAATGAATAAATTAATTCATGTGTCATCATCATCATCGTCATCATCATCATCATCATCATTATGATGTGCCCTGCCGCATGGCGTTGGCGATCATGACCCTTCACACGAATCTATCCTTTGTCGCTGCAAGTATATCTTCCACCCTCTCTGTCCTCAGCCACCCTGCAAGTCCGTCCAACATTTTCTCCCTGGGTCTACCAGGTGTTCTCTCTTTCCCTCCAACTTTCCCATTGAGACCAGGTGCTCCAATTTCTATTTCCTCATAAAATTAATGTCCTATAATTGTTGCTTGTCTTTTCCTGATCTTCTTTCTCAGTGATGATCTTGTGTCTGCCTCCTTCAGGACTGTCTCGTTTGTTTTCTTTGCTGTCCGTCGAACTTTCAACATTCTTCTTAGAAACCAATTTTCAGTTGCCTCAATATTCTTCTGACTTTGCGTGTTGACTGTCCACGCCTCACAAGTTTACAACAATATCGGTCCCATATTATAACACTCAAAAACTCTCTTCCTGGTGTGAATTGATAGGCATTTGTTGGTAAGAACGCTTTTTCATCTTCTTCATGTGTGTACTCTGCACAATATCAAAATATGCAGGTTAAAGATCCTGTGAGGCAAGTCAGGTTCATATTGCTTATAGCCCAGCCGACTACTAGAGCCATATCAGGGCTAATGGGGTAGGTCAGTGGCTGGCTTATTGAAGCATGAAAACACACAGCATTCACGCACGCCGAAGTACGGAGTATGCAGGCTGTGCAGCAACAGATCGGCTTCGCAGTGTGGATGAAACGATTTGCTACACACGTCCAAAAGAAATCAGGTACTGTCGCTTAAAACAGGTCATTTTCTTTGGCTCACTGTCTGCCGGGGTTTTTGTTTTTTGTTTGTGTTGTTTTTTTTGAGGGGGGTATTTTTGTTTGTTTTTGTTTTGTTTCTCTGGGTCTGTTGGCCAGCACAAACTGATGTGAAAATTATTGTAATTGTTACACACACACACATTCACTCGGCCAGACAGCCACACACGCACAGACGTACACAGCTACACACACGCACGCACACACACACCAGTACGCCGCGCGCGCGCACACACACACACACACAGTCGTCCAGACAGCCACACACACACACACACACACACACACACACGCACACGCACACGCGCTCACACACACCACACACACGCACGCACGCACGCATCACGGACGCACACACACGCACGCACGCACACACATGCACGCACACAAACACACGCTCGCACACACACACACACACACACACACACACACACACACACACACACGCTCGACACA
>JAPXFY010000023.1:7459107-7461607 GCA_030674185.1 Monoplex corrugatus
AGCTCATCATGTTTTTCACGTTTTGACCTTTACAGCTTTTTCCATCTTGCACTATAGTGCCTTTAACGCTTTGCACAACCAAGGGACGTCACCGGCTACAGTCGTACTGTGTCACTTACCGTTCCTTGGATGCTTGCTTGCCTTGTTGTTATTGAGTGAGGTGTGTCGTCGTAGAGAAAGTGGCGCCTTTTCAGGAACCGTCCTCGTTCTGTTATGTTCATCGACGTGTTGGTTAGTCAGGTGGTCAGACATCGGGCTGTCGGTCATTGGGTCCTGGGTTCGATCTGCTTAGTGTCCCCCACCTTCTGGAAATTCTGTGCTAGAAATTTCCTCTTTTCTGTCACTCTCTTGGTTTCTTTCTGTTTCTGCCTTTTTCCTTTGCTTTCTGTTATTTCTATCTGCCATTTTCTGCCTTGCTAGTCCGTTCACCTGTATGTTCGATAAAGTCTTATGTACTTTTTCCTAGGATTGATGATTGGGTACATGTGTTAAGTCCATTTTTGGCTCTAGGGAAGTGAGATATGCGGAAGCAATTTTATGTAATTTAGGCCTGTTTTTGTATATGTTTTGGTGTCCTTAGGTATTTAAGCAGCTTAAATTTGTATACAGGTGTGTTTCTTAAATCCCCTGTGCGATAAATTGGACGGAATGGTCAACGCCAGGGGCATGTCCTTAGACTATGTTCGCGAATGCATTGATGTGTGTACTTAATTTTCTTTTCCTTTTCCTTTTTTTTTTCCCTGTTGAAGCTTTGTGTATGTTTTGAACTGGTTATAGCCCTGATACGGCTCTACGCAGTCGGCTGGACTTTAAACACTAATAACAATAAGAATTCCGAAACAACTGTTACCTTTTAGATTCACCTGGTCTGTGTATGGACTCACCCTGTCCTTTGGCTTCTCTGTCTCTAATCCACACACACACACACACATACACGACCAAGACCTGCCCCCCCCCCCACCCCACACACACACACACACATCATCACCATCACCACCATCACCAAGCCCCCACCTCTGTGACTCGGGAGTTAGGCGGTCGGGAATCGATCACAAAGTATTAAACCTCCGCGCACCATGTTCCTGTTGAAAAGGCGAGGATCATTATTCGACCAGTCATTCCCCCCCCACCCCCCACCTTGCTTTTCTTTTCTTTTACCGTTTTCAGCGCATCGGAAATGTTGACGCACGATTCGCTGGCATATAGGGGTGGGGGTGGGGGGTGTTTCAACAGCAAGAAGCAGCACCACATCACTTCCACCACTACCACCACCACCACCACCACCACCATCGCCGCTAGCTATACGACCCCACCAACAACAACCACCACCACCAACCACCACCTCCACCAACGAACCAACAACCACCACGACAAGCATTTCTGTGTGCGTCTGAAACCCCGAAAGTTGCAGTTGTCGTGTTGTTGTCGCTAGCTTGCCGCTGCCGTTATTGCTCACGTCTGCTGTTGCTGCTGCTGTTGCTGGGTTGGTTAGTGATGTAGTGTGAGTGTGTGTGTGTGGAGAGAGAGAGAGAGAGAGGAGAGAGAGAAAGAGAGAGTGTGTGTGTGTGAGGTGAGAGAAAAGTGTGTGTGTGTGTGTGACACAGAGAGAGAGAGTGTGTGTGTGTGTAGAGAGAGAGAGAGAGAGAGAGAGTGGTGTGTGTGTGTGTGTGTGTGTGTGTGTGTGTTTTTTATGTTGTGCAGAAAAGTCTTATGATTGGGGGTCGGGGAAGCCACCTCTCTTGTTTTGTTGGTTGGTTGGTTGGTGGTGGTGGGTCTGGTGTGTTAGATGCCACTGACTGACGACGATTGACAAAAAGAGTCTTCTTCTTTTTTCAGCCTCTCGCTTGTTGTTCTGTAAGTCGCTCATCCTGAAAGGTCGGATGGCAAGTTAGACTGAGAAGTCCACGACTGCGACGGCGACGACGACGCGAACCTGTACTTATTGTCAACTCAGCACCGTTCCTTCCTCCCTATCCACCCCCACTCCACTACACACACACACACACTACACACACACACACACACACACACACACACACACACACACACACACCGCGCGCGCACGCACACACTAACACACACACACACAATCACTCACTCTCTCTGTCTCTCTCTCTCACACTCACACACCACTCTCTCTCTCTTTCACACACACACACACACACACACACACTCTGCCTCTCTCTGTCTCACACACTCACACACACACACTCCTCCTCTCCGCTCGCTCTCACTCTCTCACTACAACACACACACCGCGCGCTCTCTCTCTTTCTCCTCTCTCTCTCTCTCTCCTCACACACACACACACACACACACACACACACACCTCTCTTTTCTCTCTTTCTCTCTCTCTCTCTCTCTCACTCTCTCACACACACACACACACCACACACACACACACACACACACGCTCTCTTTTTCTCTCTCTTTCTCTCTCTCTCCTCTCTCTCTCATCACACACACACACACACACACACACACACACACTCTTTTCTCT
>JAPXFY010000023.1:7466607-7469107 GCA_030674185.1 Monoplex corrugatus
TGATTTACGTCTTTTTATGTGAGTGATATTAGACGGTGTGTGTGGGGTATGTGTGTGCGAGTGCTCTCTCTCTGTCTCTCTGTCTGTCCGTCTCTCTTCTGTCCTCCTTCTTCCTCTCTCTCTCTCCTCTCTCTCTCTCTCTCTCTCTTCTTTGTTTATTCTGTGTAACTGTTAGTTCCTGATACTTATTTTCAGTTCGTGTTTTGTCAGTGTCTGTCCGTATTTGATTTAAAGTTTTAACCCTTTGACTCCCATACCCTGTGGACACCATCTTGCATTGTCAACAGTGCTCTAGCAAAGCAAAAACTGAACCCTTTGACTCCCTCATCTTATCCACCAACTTTTTTGACTCCTTCACCCTATCCACCAGAAGCCAGAGGGTTAAGGTTTTGCTTTGCTAGTATGGTTGGCAATGCAGGATGCTGGTGAACAGGATGCGGGAGTCAAAGGTTAAATAGTTCAGTGAAAGGTTAGGTAACTTATGATTGAATAGTTCGGTTAGATAATTTTATACATGAATAGTTCAGTGAAAGGTTATATTATATAGTTTATGATTAAATAATTCAGTGAAAGGGTTTGTAGTTTAAATTGAATAATTCAGTGAAAGGCTCTGTGGTTTATAATTAGTTAGTTCAGTGAAAGGCTTTGCAGTTTATAATTAAGTCAGTGAAAGGCTTTGCAGTTTATAATTAAGTCAGTGAAAGGCTTTGCAGTTTATAATTAAGTCAGTGAAAGGCTTTGCAGTTTATAATTAAGTCAATGAAAGGCTTTGCAGTTTATAATTACGTCAGTGAAAGGCTTTGCAGTTTATAATTAAGTCAGTGAAAGGCTTTGCAGTTTATAATTAAGTCAGTGAAAGGCTTTGCAGTTTATAACTGAATAATTCAGTGAAAGGCTTTGCAGCTTATAATTAAGTAGTTCAGTGAAGACGTTGTTTATATTAACATTCAGTGAAAGACTGTTGTTTATAATTAAACAGTTCAGTGAAAGACTTTTCGTAGTTTATGGTTAAATGGTTTTTATCGAAAGGCTCTATCATATAGTTTTATCATAAACATTTAAATAGTTCAGTGAAAGGCTGGTGGTTTATGATTAGATAGTTCAGTGAAAGGCTGTGTGTTTATGATTAGATAGTTGTGTGGTTTATGATTAGATAGTTGTGTGGTTTATGATTAGATAGTTCAGTGAAAGGCTGTGTGGTTTATAATTAGATAGTTGTATGGTTTATAATTAGATAGTTCAGTGAAAGGCTGTGTGGTTTATGATTAGATAGTTCAGTGAAAGGCTGTGTGGTTTATGATTAGATAGTTGTGTGGTTTATGATTAGATAGTTGTGTGGTTTATGATTAGATAGTTGTGTGGTTTATGATTAGATAGTTGTGTGGTTTATGATTAGATAGTTCAGTGAAAGGCTGTGTGGTTTATGATTAGATAGTTGTGTGGTTTATGATTAGATAGTTGTGTGGTTTATGATTAGATAGTTCAGTGAAAGGCTGTGTGGTTTATAATTGATAGTTCAGTGAAAGGCTGTATGTTTATGATTAGATAGTTCAGTGAAAGGCTGTGTGGTTTATGATTAGATAGTTGTGTGGTGGTTTATGATTAGATAGTTCAGTGAAAGGCTGTGTGGTTTATGATTAGATAGTTCAGTGAAAGGCTGTGTGGTTTATGATTAGATAGTTCAGTGAAAGGCTGTTGGTTTATGATTAGATAGTTGTGGTTTATGATTAGATAGTTGTGTGGTTTATAGATTCAGTGAAGGCTGTGTGGTTTATGATTAGATAGTTCAGTGAAAGGCTGTGTGGTTTATGATTAGATAGTTCAGTGAAAGGCTGTGTGGTTTATGATTAGATAGTTGTGTGGTTATGATTAGATAGTTCAGTGAAAGGCTGTGTGGTTTATGATTAGATAGTTCAGTGAAAGGCTGTGTGGTTTATGATTAGATAGTTCAGTAAGTGTGTTGTGGTTATGATTAGATAGTTGTGTGTAGATTAGATATAGATTAGATAGTTGTGTGGTTTATGATTAGATAGTTCATAAAAGGGGTGTGTAATTTAGTTCAGTGAAGGAATGTGTTGCACAGAGAGCAAGAAACACAGTCAGTTGTATGTAATCTCACATTACCTGCAGGTGGATGGATGCCTGGAAAGTTATACGAATTGCCTGTGTGAGCCGGAAGTCTTCGATCTTTTGTCTGTCTGTCTGTCTGTCTGTCTCCCTCTCTCTCTCTCTTTCTCTGTTCTCTCCTCCCCACCCACTCTGTTTCTCTCTCTCTCTGTTTCTCTCGCTATCTGTCTCTCTCACTCTCGCTCTTTCTTCTCTTCTCCTCTCTTCTCTATCTCTTTCTCTCTCTCTCTTTCTCTCTCTCCTCCTTTCTCTCCTCTCTCTCCTCTCCTCTCTCCCCTCTCTCTTTCCTTTCTCTTTCTCTCTCTCCATCTCCTCCTCTCTTTTCTCTCTCACTCTCTCTCTCTCATCTCTCACTCACTCCCCTCTCTCTCTC
>JAPXFY010000023.1:7474107-7476607 GCA_030674185.1 Monoplex corrugatus
CTCTCCCTAGAGTTTCTTTCTACCATAGTAGCAATAATAATCGCACCGACATTTTGTAAGCTTATCACTGTGGCTTGATCACTACAGATTTCTTTTTCCCTTCATAATATTAACAACTGGGCAACAACAGAAGAGTACTGTCGCCTTACAGCAGGCTCGCTTTTGAGAAGTCTCACTGACGTTTTCTCAAATGAAACTGCGAACCTTTCATTGATCCAGTGTTTTGGTCGAAGACTGCAGCGAAACGGAAAACAGTGAACTGTAGGCGGACGAATGGCTGGCTGGCTGACTGGCTGGCTGACTGGCTGGCTGGCTAGATGGATAATGGATGGATGGATGGATGGATGGCGAGACTTGCTGCCTTGGTTTCGTTCAGAGACTTTCACCTTTTGCATTCTTTCTGCCCGGGAATTTTGCAGCGTGTTGTCTGTCTGTGTGACGCGCGTTGTCAATGAGTTAATTGTTGACGCAGGTCATTGATTATCCGCCCCTTGCGCGTGTCTCGAGCACAACGAAAATAACTCAGAGACAGACAACGAGAAAGAGAGAGAGAGTGGAGGAGGGAGGGGAAAAAAGAAGAAAAAGAAGTTCTTCAGTCAACGAAAGCTCAGTTCTCTCTTTATAAGGGATGGTGAACGTTTTTTCAGTCATCTGTTTTGATGCCAGTGAAGTCATTTTGATGGTACTTTGTAGCTTTGCTAACTGCTAGTAAAGGGGTGAATTCTTTTGATATTTTTTCTTTCTTTTTTCTGTCTGTCTTTCTTTATGTCCGTCTTTCTTTCTTTCTTTCTTTCTGTCTTTCTTTTTGTCTTTCTTTCTTCTGTCGTCTTTCTTTCTTCTTTCTTTTTGTCTTTCTTTCTTTTGTCTTTCTTTCTTTCTTTTTTCTTTTTTCTGTTTGTCTTTCTTTCTTTCTGTCGTCTTCTTCTTTCTTTCCTTCTTTGTGCTTCTTCTTTCTTTCTCTCTTTCTTTCTTTCTTTCTTTCTGTCTTTCTTTCTTTGTTTCTTTTTTTTCTGTTTGTCTTTCTTTCTGTCCGTTCTGTCTGTTCTTTCTTTCCTTCTTTCTTTTTTCTTCTTTCTTTTTCTTTCTTTCTTCTTTTTTCTTTTCTGACTTTACATTTGTTCTTGCATCTTTGCTTTCACGTCTTTCGATGCTGTCGTTTGTGTGATTTCTTTGTTTCTGCTTATTGTTCACATCTGTCTGTCTTGTCTTTATTTCTTTTCTAACCTGTTTGTCTTTCTTTCTTTCTGTCTTTCTTTCTTTTTGTCTTTCTGTCTTTCTTTCTTTCTGTCTTTCTTTCTTTCTGTCTTTCTTTCTTTCTTTATTTCTTTTTTCTGTTTGTCTTTCTTTCTTTCTTTCTGTCCGTCTGTCTGTCTTTCTTTCCTTCTTTGTGTCTTCTTTCTTTTCTTTCTCTCTGTCTTTCTTTCCTTTCTTTCTGTCTTTCTTTGTTTCTTTTTTTCTGTCTGTCTGTCTTTCTTTCTGTCCGTCTGTCTGTCTTTCTTTCCTTCTTTCTTTCTGTCTGTCTTTCTTTCCTTTCTTTCTTTTTCCAGCGTTCTTTCTTTAACATTTTTTTTCTCTAAAGTTCTGACGTTCTGAAACAGTTTGTTCGTTAGCAGCTTTGAAAAACTTGGTCACGCGCGGTCGATGGCGACGAAGCTGTCGGGTTGATGATGATGTATGGTGGTGTGTTTGCCATTGATTGGGTTCACAATCATGGTATCTGTCTTGTGGAGGCGTGAGTGGGTGGGGAACCTACTTTCGGTAAACAAACGAGAATGATTTCACGTCTCCAGCACCTTTCTGGTTTCTAAGATCTATAGAGGTCTTTTTTGTGACGTGGTTAGTGCCGAAAAGTGTGTGTGGGGGGGGGGGGGGGGGTAATTTTTGTGGGTTGTTTTTTTTCCCCGAGTGTTTTTTTATTTTTTTGAATTTTTTATTTTTTTTTTTTTTTGTCCTTGTCTTGCCATGTCATGTCAGGTCATGTCGTACTTAACCTTTTGACTCCCTCACCCTGTCCACCAGCATCCTGCATTGTCAGCCATGCTGCAAATGCGAAAAACTTAACCCTTTGACTCCCTCCCACCTTGTCCACCAGCATCATGTATTGTCAGCCATGCAGCAAGGCGAAAACTTAACCCTTTGACTCCCTCTCCTTGTCCACCAGCATCCTGCATTGTCAACCATGCTAGCAAGGGAAAAATTAACCCTTTGACTCCCATCACCTTGTCCACACAGCATCTCTGCATTGTCCCCCTTCTGTTTACTGTGTGTGTGTTGTTGTGTGTGTGTGTGTGTGTGTGTGTGTGTGTGTGTGTGTGTGTGTGTGTGTGTGTGTGTGTGTGTGACTCTGTCGATCTTTTCATTATCACCCGTTTCCCTGTTTTGTTTGTCGATCCATTCACCTATGTGTTGTTGTTACTGTCGTTGTTTGTGGTTGTGTTGTTGTTGTTGTTTTCCCCTAGAAAGTCTTGGTACACAATCATAGAGATAACAAAGATGGTTT
>JAPXFY010000023.1:7486607-7511607 GCA_030674185.1 Monoplex corrugatus
TCTTGATGTATCCCTGCCATCGTGATGTATCCCTGTCGTACTGATGTATCCCTGCCATCTTGATGTATCCATCTTGATGTATCCCTGCCATACTGATGTATCCCTGTCATTTAGTGTATCCTGCCATCCTGATGTATCCCTGCCATCCTGATGTATCCCGCCATCCTGATGTATCCCTGCCGTTCTGATGTATCCCTGCCGTTCTGATGTATCCCTGCCATCCTGATGTATCCCTGCCATCTGATGTATCCCCGCCATCCTGATGTATCCCTGCCGTTTGATGTATCCCTGCCGTTCTGATGTATCCCTGCCATCCTGATGTATCCCTGCCAACCTGATGTACCCTGCCATCTTGGTGTATCCCTGCCGTCGTGATGTATCCCTGCCATTTCTGATGTATCCCTGCCATCCTGATGTATCCCTGCCATCTTGATGTATCCCTGCCATCGTGATGTATCCTGCCACCTGATGTATCCCTGCCATCTTGATGTATCCCTGCCATCCTGATGTATCCCTGCCATCCTGATGTATCCCTGCCACCTGATGTATCCCTGCCAACTGATGTATCCCTGCCATCTGATGTATCCCTGCCATCCTGATGTATCCTGCCATCTTGGTGTATCCCTGCCGTCCTGATGTATCCCTGCCATTCAGATGTATCCCTGCCATCCTGGTGTATCCCTGCCATCCTGATGTATCCCTGCCATCTTGATGTATCCCTGCCATCCTGATGTATCCCTGCTATCGTGATGTATCCCTGCCCTCTTGATGTATCCCTGCCATCCTGATGTATCCCTGCCATCTTGATGTATCCCTGCTATCGTGATGTATCCCTGCCTCCTGATGTATCCCTGCCATCCTGATGTATCCCTGCCATCCCTGATGTATCCCTGCCATCCTGATGTATCCCTGCCATCCTGATGTATCCCTGCTATCATGATGTATCCCTGCCATCTTGATGTATCCCTGCCATCCTGATGTATCCCTGCCATCCTGATGTATCCCTGCTATCCTGATGTATCCCTGCCATGTTGATGTATCCCTGCCATCTTGATGTATCCCTGCCATCTGATGTATCCTTGCCATCCTGATGTATCCCTGCCATCTTGATGTATCCCTGCCGTCGTGATGTATCCCTGCCATCCTGATGTATCCCTGCCATCTTGATGTATCCCTGCATCCTGATGTATCCCTGCCATCCTGATGTATCCCTGCCAACCTGATGTATCCCTGCATCCTGATGTATCCTGCCATCTTGATGTATCCCTGCCAACCTGATGTATCTCTGCCATCTTGGTGTATCCCTGCCGTCCTGATGTATCCTGCCATTCTGATGTATCCCTGCCATTCAGATGTATCCCTGCCATCCTGGTGTATCCCTGCTATCCTGATGTATCCCTGCCATCCTGATGTATCCCTGCCTGTCCTGATGTATCCCTGCTATCGTGATGTATCCCTGCATCGTGATGTATCCCTGCCATCCTGATGTATCCTGCCATCTTGATGTATCCCTGCTATCTGATGTATCCCTGCCGATCTTGATGTATCCCTGCCATCCTGATGTATCCCTGCATCTTGATTTATCCCTGCCATCTTGATGTATCCCTGCTATCGTGATGTATCCCTGCCATCTTGATGTATCCCTGCCATCCTGATGTATCCCTGCCATCCTGATGTATCCCTGCTATCCTGATGTATCCCTGCCATCTTGATGTATCCCTGCCATCCTGATGTATCCTGCCATCTTATGTATCCCTGCCATCTTGATGTATCCCTGCCATCCTGATGTATCCCGCATCCTGATGTATCCCTGCCTCTTGATGTATCCTGCCGTCTGATGTGTCCCTGCATCTTTGTATCCTGCCTCCTGATGTATCCCTGCCCTCCTGATGTATCCTGCATCTGATGTATCCCTGCCATCCTGATGTATCCTGCCGTCTGATGTATCCTGCCGTCTGTATCTTGCCATCCTGATGTATCCCTGCCATCTTGATGTAGCCCTGCCATCTTGATGTATCCCTGCCATCTGATGTATCCCTGCCATCCTGATGTATCCCTTTCGTCCTGATGTATCCATGCCATCCTGATGTATCCCTGTCATCTGTGGTGGACAAGGGGGGCTCTGAGAACTGATTTAGCCGAATCGCACGCTCACCAAAGATGCAGCCAACGTACAGTGGAAATGTGATCAATTGGCCAGACGGTTTGAATTCTCTGTACTGCACTAAAAGGTTCAGATGTAAATCGCAATAAGTCCAGACCAGTTCAGAGAACAGCACTGTGCGAGAACGGCTTATAGTGGTAAGAAACTCTGGGGAGAACAGTGGCAGAATGGTTCAGACGTGCGCCTTGCCAGTAACTAAACTCTTTAATAAGGAGCATACTTGATAGTCTGCGTACGTTTACACACACACACACACACACACACACACACACACACACACGAAGAAGATGTATGTTCTGAAGGTTCTGCACTGTCGTTTAACTTGGGAGATCGAAAAATCCTCCTCCCCCCTCTTCTACCCACCAGGGAAAGCGGGAGGTGTGTGTGTGTGGGGGGGGGGGGGGAGTCACGCATGCAGGAGCGAACCCCAGACCTTCGGATTGCATTTTGACGTTTACCCATTAGGCGATAGCCCTTCAAACTCTTACCCTGACCCCAGTGGGGATGCCAGGGGCTCTTTCAGTATAAACAGTATCCCCCCACCTTCTGGAAATTTCTGTGCTAGGAATTTGCTCTTTTCTGTCACTCTCTTTGTTTCTGCTTTGTTCCTTTGTTTTCTGTCATTTCTTCCTATCATTGTCTGCCTTCCTGGTCCATTCACCTGTATGTGTTCGATAAAGTCTTAGTACTTTTTCCTTGCATTGATAATTGGGTACATGTATTTAGTACTTTTTGGCTTAGGGAGGTGAATATGCGGAAGCAATTTTAGGTAATTTATGCCGGTTTTTTTTTATCTTTGTTTTGGTGTTCTTAGTTATGCTTAAATTTTGCTATTCACGTATGTTTTTTAAATCCCCTGTGCGATAAATTGGACGGTGTGGTCAACGCCGGGGGGCATGTCCTTAGATTATGCGCGCGAATGCGTTGATATGTGTACTTGATTTTCTTCTCCTTTCTTTTTTACCTGTTGGAAATTTTGTATGTTTTGAAGTTGTAATAGCTGATATGGCTCTACGCAGTCGGCTGGGGCTTTAAACAACAACAGCGACAATAACAGTCTTAGCCCTGACCGTGATGAACACACTTTCAGTTTCAGTTTCAGTTTCTCAAGATGAGTCTCCGCGCTCGGAACGAATTCCATATGCACTAACGTCACAAATGCCACGAGTGTAGTGACCGTGACACAAGCCTTAAGCCTGCACGTAAACCCATGGGCTGGCCAGGTTCTGAGGCCCTACCTGGACTGTGTTTTACCTAGTCTATATTTATTACTGGTATCGTACCAGGGTTTCCTACCAACTAGGTATGTAACTTGGATGTTTTACATGTAACAACGTATCGAGTACACAAACAAGAAGGTGGACACTGCGACATGCAGTGTGGGACGGACGGGCAGGTGTGTCTGTCCCGTTGGACACTGGATCCCACTGGGACGACAACACAGTAGCAGGCGGCACCCCCCCCCCATCCCTGGCTAGTCTGTCAGTATCAATCGATACAGGGTGGGTGGGGGGGGAGGGGGTGTTCGGAGGGGGGGGGGGGGGTTTGGGGCACAGTACTGATTTGGAGCTGGGGGGATTCAGTACTTGTGACTGTGCAGGACGTCTGTAACAAGAACCGTCTGGAAATACTGTCCGCCTGTCACGCCATTGAGTGCTGCTTTATGATCCTGCCCTGTCCTGTCCTGTCTGGAATCTGTGTCGCGTCGCGGCGAAGAAGGGGGAAAACTAAGGGACAGAGACAGACAGACACACACACACAGACAGAGAGACAGATAGAGATAGACAGACAGAAACAGAGACAGACAGGCAGAGACAGACGGACGGACAGACAAACGAACAGACAGAGACACAGACAGAAACAGAGACAGACAGACAACAGAGACAGCCTGACAGGCAGATAGAGATAAAGAGACAGACAGAGAAAGAAACAGAGACAGAAACAGACAGAAACAGACAGAGACAGCCAGGCAGAGACACACACACACACACACAGACAGAGAGGCAGATAGAGATAGACAGACAGAGACAGGCAGGCAGAGATAGACGCAGAGAGACAGACGGATAGACAGAGACACAGACAGAAAGAAATAGAGACAGACGCAGACAGACAGAGACACACACAGAGGCAGACAGAGAAAAGACAGACAGGCAGACAGACAAAGAGACAGACAGAGAGACAAACAGACAGCAGACAGAGACAGCAGACAGAGAGACAGACAGAGAGACAGAAACAGACATACAAACAGGCAGACAGAGAGACAGACAGAAACGGACACAGACAGAGACAGACAGAAAGAACGAGGGCGGTAGTAAGGTGAACCAGGTTAGACGTCAAATTTTCCATTTGGAAGGTCAGGGGTTCGATCCCACTTGGGTACCTGTCACCTGGTGGGTAAAGTACTGATTTGAAGCTGGGGTGGTGATGGTGGGGGGATGGGGGAATTCAGTACTTGTGACTGTGCAGGACGTCTGTAACAAGAACCGTCTGGAAATACTGTCCGTCTGTCTGTCACGCCATTGAGTGCTGCTTTATGATCCTGCCCCTGTCCTGTCCTGTCTGGAGTCCTGTTGGGTCGCGGCGAAGAAGGGAGGAAACTAGAGACAGACAGACGGAAAAGACAGACAGGTAGACAGAGATATAGAGGCAGACAGGCAGAGAGACAGACAGACGAGACGACACAGAGACAGAGGACAGACAGACGAGATAGACAGAGACAATGACAGAATAGACAGACCAGACAGACAGAGACACACACAGAGGCAGACAGAGACACACACAGACAGATCGAGACAGACACAGACAGAGACAAAGAGACAGACAGAGAGACAGAAACAGACAGACATACAAACAGGCAGACAGAGACAGACAGACAGAGAGACAGAAACGGACACAGACACTGAGACAGACAGATGCAGAGAGACAGACGGACAGACAGATAGAGACACAGACAGAAAGAAATAGAGACAGACTCAGATAGACAAAGAGAGACAGAGACAGATCGAGACAGACACAGAGACAAAGAGGACAGAAACAGACAGACAGACAGACATACAAACAGGCAGACAGAGACAGACAGAAACGGACACAGACAGAGACAGACAGAAAGAACGGGGGGCAGTAGTAAGGTGAACCAGGTTAGACGTCAAATTTTCCATTTGGAAGGTCAGGGGTTCGATCTACTGGTGGGTAAAGTACTGATTTGAAGCTGGGGGGGGGGGGGGGGGAGGATTCAGTATTTGTGACTGTGCAGGACGTCTGTAACAAGAACTGTCTGGAAATTCTGTCTGTCACGCCATTGAGTGCTGCTTTATGATCCTGCCCTGTCCTGTCTGGCGTCTGTGTCGGGTCGCGGCGAAGAAGAGAGGAAACTAGAGACAGACAGACGGAAAAAGACAGACAGGTAGTCAGAGATATAGAGACAGAGACAGACAGGCAGAGAGACAGTCAGACAGATACAGAGACAGACAGAGCAACAGATAGAGAAAGACAGACAGACAGAAACAGACAGACAGGACAGAGACAGACAGACAGGCAGAGAGACATATAGACACACATAGACAGATATAGACAGAGATATAGAGACGGACAGAGACAAGACAGACAGAGACACACAGACATACAGCCAGCCAGTCAGATGGACGGACAGACAGACAGACAGAGACACAGACAGAGACCTACAGACAGACAGACGGGAGACAGACAGAGACACAGACAGAAACAGAGACAGACAACAGACAGGGAGACAGAGAGACAGACAGAGAAAGAAACAGACAGACACAGACAGAAACAGAGACCTACAGACAGACAACAGCCAGACAGAGACAGAGAGACAGAGAAGGAAACAGACACAGACAGAAACAGAGATGGACAGACAACAGAGAGAAACAGGCAGACAGAGACAGGCAGACAGAGACAGACAGACAGAGAAAGTAACAGACAGACACAGACAGAAAGAAGGGGCGCAGTACTAAGGTGGGTAAGACGTTAACTTTCCATTTGGAAGGTCGGGGGGGGGGGGGGGGGTTCGATCCTGCCTGGGTACCTGTCACGGAGTGGATAAAGGGGGGAGGGGATGGAGACCTGTCAGTGCCTAAACCTCCTTGTTGTGTAATACGCACGCGGACCATCTCAAATGTATGCACGTTAACCCTTCGACTCCCGCACCCTGTCCACCAGCATTCTGCTCGCTCGTGTCAACCATTGCTAGCAAAGCAAAAAATTTGACCCTTTGACTCTCTCACCCTATCCACCAGCTTCCTGCAATTTTGAGGGAGTGTTCTGAGCTTACAGTTTTTGTGCTTTGTATCTGCTTCTATGCTAGCTGAATGGGTAGCGCAAACTATGGTAGATTTGAGAAGTTTCACATCATGGGAGATAATTCCTACGTGACTCTCAAGAGTTATGTCCTTTGGTTGATGTTCCTGCTATTAAGTTTTTGCAATTGGTGGAGAGCGTGTGGGAGTCGAAGGGTTAAAGCTTCAGTAAGCATTGACAGTGCCCTCTGGTTTATGGAAACTGAAAATCACCCAGAATATGAAGGGGGGGGGGGGGGAGGTTTCTTTCTTTCTTTTCTGTCTCTTTCTTTCTTTTTGTCTCTTTCTTTTTGTCTCTTTCTTTTTGTTCTCTTTCTTTCTTTTGTCTCTTTCTTTCTGTCTCTTTCTTTTTGTCTCTTTCTGTTTGTCTCTTTCTTTTTGTCTCTTCTTTTTGTCTCTTTCTGTTTGTCTCTCTTTCTTTTTGTCTCTTTCTTTTTGTCTCTTTCTTTTTTTGTCTCTTTCTTTTTGTCTCTTTCTTTTTGTCTCTTTCTTTTTGTCTCTTTCTTTTTGTTCTTTCTTTTTGTCTCTTTCTTTTTGTCTCTTTCTTTTTGTCTTTCTTTCTTTTTGTCTCTTTCTTTTTGTCTCTTTCTTTCTTGTCTCTTTCTTTTTGTCTCTTTCTTTCTTTTTGTCTCTTTCTTTTTGTCTCTTTTCTTTCTTTTTGTCTCTTTCTTTCTTTTTGTTCTCTTTCTTTTTGTCTCTTTCTTTCTTTTTGTCTCTTCTTTCTTTCTTTTGTCTCTTTCTTTTGTCTCTTTCTTTTTGTCTCTTTCTTTTGTCTCTTTCTTTTTGTCTCTTTCTTTTGTCTCTTTCTTTTTGTCTCTTTCTTTTTGTCTCTTTCTTTCTTTTGTCTCTTTCTTTTTGTCTCTTTTCTTTTTGTCTCTTTCTTTCTTTTGTCTCTTTCTTTTTGTCTCTTTCTTTCTTTTTTGTCTCTTTCTTTCTTTTTGTCTCTTTCTTTTTGTCTCTTTCTTTCTTTTTGTCTCTTTCTTTTTGTCTCTTTCTTTGTCTCTTTCTTTTTGTCTCTTTTTCTTTTCTCTTTTGTCTTTCTTCTTTTTGTCTCTTTTCTTTTTGTCTCTTTCTTTCTTTTCTTTTTGTCTCTTTCTTTCTTTTGTCTCTTTCTTTCTTTTTGTCTCTTTCTTTTTGTCTCTTTCTTTTGTCTCTTTCTTTTTTTTGTCTCTTTCTTTCTTTTTTGTCTCTTTCTTTTCTTTTTTGTCTCTTTCTTTTTGTCTCTTTCTTTTTTTTTCTCTTTCTCTTTCTTTTTGTCTCTTTCTTTTTGTTCTTTCTTTTCTTTTTTGTTCTTTCTTTTTGTCTCTTTCTTTCTTTTTGTCTCTTTCTTTTTGTCTCTTTCTTTTTGTCTCTTTCTTTCTTTTTTTGTCTCTTTCTTTTTGTCTCTTTCTTTTTGTCTCTTTCTTTTTGTCTCTTTCTTTTTGTTCTCTTTCTTTTTGTCTCTTTCTTTTTGTCTCTTTCTTTTTTTGTCTCTTTCTTTTTGTCTCTTTCTTTTTTTGTCTCTTTCTTTTTGTTCTTTCTTTTTGTCTCTTTCTTTTTGTCTCTTCTTTTTCTCTTTCTTTTTGTCTCTTTCTTTTTGTCTCTTTCTTTTTGTCTCTTTCTTTCTTTTTGTCTCTTTCTTTTTGTCTCTTTCTTTTTGTCTCTTTCTTTTTGTCTCTTTCTTTTTGTCTCTTTCTTTTTGTCTCTTTCTTTTGTCTCTTCTTTTGTCTCTTTCTTTGTCTCTTTCTTTTTTTCTTTCTTTTGTCTCTTTCTTTTTGTCTCTTTCTTTTTGTCTCTTTCTTTTTTCTTTTTTGTCTCTTTCTTTTTGTCTCTTTCTTTTTTTTCTTTCTTTTTTCTCTTTTTTGTCTCTTTCTTTTTGTCTCTTTCTTTCTTTTTGTCTCTTTCTTTTTTCTTTCTTTTTCTTCTTTGTCTCTTTCTTTTGTCTCTTTCTTTTGTCTCTTTCTTTTGTCTCTTTTTTTTTCTCTTTCTTTTTTGTCTCTTTCTTTTCTTTTCTTTTTTCTTTTCTTTCTTTTTGTCTCTTTCTTTCTTTTTGTCTCTTTCTTTTTGTCTCTTTCTTTTTGTCTCTTTTCTTTTGTCTTTTCTTTTTTTTGTCTCTTTCTTTTTGTCTCTTTCTTTTTGTCTCTTCTCTTTCTCTTCTTTTGTTGTCTTCTTTCTTTTTTCTTCTTTTTGTCTCTTTCTTTTGTCTCTTTTCTTTTTGTCTCTTTCTTTTTGTCTCTTTCTTTTGTCTTTTTTTGTCTCTTTCTTTTGTCTCTTTCTTTCTTTTTTCTTCTTTTGTCTCTCTTTTCTTTGTCTCTTCTTTTGTTTTCTTTTCTTCTTTTGTCTCTTTCTTTTGTCTCTTTTTCTTTGTTCTTCTTCTTTTGTCTTTCTTTTGTCTCTTTCTTCTTTGTCTCTTTTGTTCTTTTTGTCTCTTTCTTTTTGTCTCTTTCTTTCTTTTTGTCTTTTTTCTTTCTTTCTTTGTCTTTCTTTTGTCTCTTTCTTTTGTTCTTTCTTTCTTTCTTTTCTTTGTCTTCTTTTGTCTCTTTCTTTTGTCCTTTTCTTTTTGTCTCTTCTTTTTTCTTTCTTTCTTTTGTCTCTTTTTTCTCTTTTTTTTGTCTCTTTCTTTTGTCCTTTCTTTTTGTCTCTTTCTTTTTGTCTCTTTCTTTTTGTCTCTTTCTTTTGTCTCTTTCTTTTTTTTGTCTCTTTCTTTCTTTCTTTTGTTCTTCTTCTTTTTGTCTCTTCTTTTGTTTCTCTTTCTTTTTTTGTCTCTTTCTTTTCTCTTTCTTGTTTGTCTCTTTCTTTCTTTCTTTTTGTCCTCTTTTCTTTCTCTTTCTTTTGTCTCTTTCTTTGTCTTCTTTCTTCTTTTTGTCTCTTTTTTTCTTTTTCTTTTCTGTCTCTTCTTTTCTTTCTTTTTGTCTCTTTTTCTTTCTTCTTCTTTTTGTCTCTTTCTTTCTTTTTTTGTCTCTTTCTTTTGTCTCTTTCTTTTGTCTCTTTCTTTCTTTTGTCTTTCTTTCTTTTTTGTCTCTTCTTTCTCTTTTCTTTCTTTTTGTCTCTTTTTCTTGTTCTTTCTTTCTTTCTTTCTGTTTGTCTCTTTCTCTTTTTTTGTCTCTTTCTTTTCCTTCTTTTTGTCTTTTCTTTTGTCTCTTTCTTTTTTTGTCTCTTTCTTTCTCTTTCTTTTGTCTCTTTTCCCTTTCTTTTTCTGTCTTTCTTGTCTCTTTCTTTTCTTCTTTCTTTTGTTCTCTTTCTTTTTGTCTCTTTCTTGTCTTTTCTTTTTGTCTTTTCTTTTGTCTCTTTCTTTTCTTTTTTGTCTCTTCTTTCTTTCTTTGCTTTTCTGTTCTTTCTTCTTATTTGTCTCTTCTTTTTCTTTCTTTTTGTCCTTTTCTCTTCTTTTCTCTTTCTTTCTCTTCTTTGTCTCTTCTGTTTGTCTTTTCTTTCTCTTCTTCTTTTCTGCTTTCCGGCAGTTTTTACCTATAGTCTCTCTGTCGTGACTATTAGATTGCTGTTCTTCGACTGATTGTGTCCTGTCATTACATTTTGACCCATTGTCATTCTTCGTGCCTTTAGTTCATCTAGACATTTCGACCCTCAGACCATCTGTCTTGCATCATTTGCTTCCCAGACCAGTGCATAGATTAGACATTTGACCCCCAGACCAGTGCATAGATAGACCTTTGACCCCAGACTCATGCATGGACTACATGATTGCTCATAGCATTCCCTGCTCTCAGCCTTGTCCCTTCCATCTGCTTGGTATCAATCAGGACTCAGAGCGAAAGGGGTGAGGCACTGACGAGGTAAGTCCTCTGAAGGGGAAAAAAAAGCTCTACATAGTTACTGCTATCATGTCACCTAAGGACTATCGTTGTCAAGCTACGATTTGTATGTGGGTGGGTGGGAGTGGGAGGTTTTCTTTTCCTCCTCAGATTTGTATTTATATTTCATTTTTAGACAGAATATAAAGACAGTGTCAGCGAAGCAAAAATCGTCTGCATCAAAGGCTTGAAAAGGCAGAACGTGTATGCACGGGCACACTAATACTGATGATGATGATGATGATGATGATATAGTGATGATGATGATAACAATGATAATAATATGATTGATGATGATGATAAAGAAGTGATGATGATAGTGATGATAACAATGATAATAATATAATGATGGTGATGATTGATGATGAAGATGATGAAGAAGTGATGATGATAGTGATGATGATGATAATGATAATAATATAATGGTGATGATTGATGATGAAGAAGATGATGAAGTGATGATGAAGTGATGATGATATAGTGATGATGATGCCAACAGTGATAATAATATAATGATGGTGATGATGATGATTGATGATGATGAATGATTGATGATGATGATGACGACGACGACGACGACGACGATGATAAAGCGCCAAATCTCGAAAAACACTGAAAATCAAGGCGCACGCTCTCATCATTCACTAAAAACATTCACTGACAGAACAAAAACTGACGGGCACAAATCACACCGACACACACAGCATAAACACCCACACACACAGCATAAACACCCACACACACAGCATAAACACCCACACACACAGCATAAACACCCACACACACAGCATAGTATATGTATTCAAGTGGCTTGCCCAGTGTACAGTGTCTGTGCCATCGTCGTTGTAAAGAACACATTGTCCTAGTAGAGGACACCTCTATACCAAAGCTGCTCCTGTACAGAGAGTTGAAACAAGGACACTGTGACTCGGGAAGCTGTATGAAGCTGGTGGATAAGATGAGGGAGTCAGAGGGTTAAGGTTTTGCAGCTGGTGGGTAGTGTGCGGGAATCAAAGGGTTAATTTATGATAGAGTGAAAAAAATGTTCGGTGGAGAAAAGAAATGTTGGCCGGGTACCGCGCTAGCAGCAGTTCTGAGACAGCGGTGCATTTTCCCAGAGCGGTTGCAGAGCAGTCTCAGTCAGGCAGGTTGGAGTAGGGGGGCCGTTGATAGCGGAAAACGGATACGTCTCGATACGTCCCAGGTTCGATACGTCCCAGGTACAAAACGTCTCTTTCTTGTGTTGGTGTGTGTGTGTGTGTGTGTGTGTGTGTGTCGCGGATTTTTGTCGCGCGAGCGGCGCGCGCGAGAGAGAGAGAGAGAGGGATGAACACAGAAAGAATGCTCATGTTCTTCATCTTTCAACGTTGACCATCTGCCGTGTAATAAATACCTACCACCCATGTTCCCACACAATGTTTTCCGAGTCTGTCTGTGTTCCCCTGGCTTCGCACCCAACAACTTACCAATGTGTGTGTGGGGTGTGTGTGTGAGAGAGAGAGAGAGAGAGAGAGAGAGAGAGAGAGAGAGAGAGACGCAACGAACCTGGGACGCAACGAGCCTGGGACGTATCGAGCCGCGGAAAACGATACCTACGCTATTTATTATTCAGGACAACAGTGCACGTACCGTTTATCTGAACCTGACGGAACCTGTCTACGCACGCACAAATCACTCAAGTTTAATTTATAATTTAGTAAGCAGTAAGACGTAAAAACCAGTCAAAAGTATCGCAAAAATATTTATTCATAGGCACCGACAACAACCAGAGAATAATGATTGATATGAGAGCAGATTGACAGAGTGTGATAAACTGGACGGAGTGGTCAGCGCCAGGGGCATCTCTTTGGATTATGTGCGCGAATGTATTGATATGTGTGCTTAATTTTTTTCCCTTTTTTTGTTTTTGTTTTTTTGTTGTTGTTGAAGTTTTGTATGTTTTGAAGCGGTTATAGTCCTCATGTGGCTCTACGTGGTCGGCTGGGCTTTAAATCAAAACAAAAGAAAACCAAACAGACAAAGAAACAAAGTACTGGTTAGATTACGGTTAGGGTTTTAGTGTTAACTCTGACCGTTACCCCCAGGGAGGCACTGTGAGGATTTACGATTCCACTTAATTTCCAGGTGGAAAATACAACAACAACAACATACAGTAACAACATCAATAACAAAATGTCCAACAACAACAACAATTACAGTAACAACATCAACAAACAAAATGTACAACAACAGGAACAACATCAACAACAACAACAACAACAAAATGTACAACAAACCACAACAGTAACCCTCAACAACAAAACGTATAACAACAGTAACAACATCAACAACAAAACGTAAAATAACAACAGTAACAACATCAACAACAAAACGTACAACAACAACATCAACAACAAAACGTACAACAACAACATCAACAACAACAGTAACAACATCAACAACAAAACGTACAACAACAACATCAACAACAACAGTAACAACATCAACAACAAAACGTACAACAACAACATCAACAACAACAGTAACAACATCAACAACAAAACGTACAACAACAACATCAACAACAAAACGTACAACAACAACATCAACAACAACAGTAACAACATCAACAACAAAACGTACAACAACAACATCAACAACAAAACGTACAACAACAACTCAACAACAAAACGTACAACAAACAACATCAACAACAACAGTAACAACATCAACAACAAAACGTACAACAACAACATCAACAACAACGTAACAACATCAACACAAACGTACAACAACAACATCAACAACAAAACGTACAACAACAACATCAACAACAACAGTAACAACATCAACAACAAAACGTACAACAACAACATCAACAACAAAACGTACAACAACAACATCAACAACAAAACGTACAACAACATCAACACAAAACGTATAACAACAACATCAACAACAAAAGTACAACAACAACATCAACAACAAAACGTACAACAACAACATACAATAAAACTACAACAACAACAACAACAAACGTACAACAACAACATCAACAACAAACGTACAACAACAACATCAACAACAAAACGTACAACAACAACATCAACAACAAAACGTACAACAACAACAACAACAACAAAACGTACAACAACAACATCAACAACAAAACGTACAACACAACATCAACAACAAAACGTACAACAACAACAACAAAACGTACAACAACAACATCAACAACAAAACGTACAACAACAACATCAACAACAAAACGTACAACAACATCAACAACAACAAAACGTACAACAACATCAACAACAAAACGTACAACAACATCAACAACAAAACGTACAACAACATCAACAACAAAACGTACAACAACAACATCAACAACAAAACGTACAACAACAACATCAACAACAAAACGTACAACAAAACAACAACAAAACGTACAACAACAACATCAACAACAAAACGTAACAACAACAACAACAACAACAAAAGTACAACAACAACATCAACAACAAAACGTACACAACAACAACAACAATAAAACGTATAACAACAACATCAACAACAAAACGTACAACAACAACAACAACAATAACGTATAACAACAACACAACAACAAAACGTACAACAACAACATCAACAACAAAACGTACAACAACAACAACAACAATAAAACGTATAACAACAACATCAACAACAAAACGTACAAAACAACAACAAAAATAACAAAACATCAACACAAAATACACAACAAACAAAACGTACAACAACATCAACACAAAACGTACAACAACATCAACAACAAAACGTACAACAACATCAACAACAAAACGTACAACAACATCAACAACAAAACGTACAACAACAACATCAACAACAAACGTACAACAACAACATCAACAACAAAACGTACACAACAACATAACAACAAATCAACAAAAACAAAACGTACAACAACAACATCAACAACAAAACTACAACAACAACAACAACAAAACGTACAACACAACATCAACAACAAAACGTACAACAACAACATCAACAACAAAACGTACACAACAACATCAACAACAAAACGTACAACAACAACATCAACAACAAAACGTACAACAACAACATCAACAACAAAACGTACAACAACAACAATACAACAACAACTAACACACTACAACAACACAACAACAAAACGTACAACAACAACATCAACAATAAAACGTATAACAACAACATCAACAACAAAAACGTACAACAACAACATCAACAACAAAACGTACAACAACAACAACAAAAAAACGTCATAACAACAACACAACAACAAAACGTACAACAACAACACACAACAAAACGTACAACAACAACAACAACAAACTAAAAACGTCAACAACAAACTACAACAATCAACAACAAAACGTACAACAACATCAACAAACAAAACGTACAACACACAACAACAAAACGTACAACAACAACATCAACAACAAAACGTACAACAACACAACAACAAAACGTACAACACAACATCAACAACAAAACGTACAACAACACAATACAACAAAACTAACAACAACAACATCAACAACAAAACGTACAACACAACAACAACAACAACAAAACGTACAACAACAAATCAACAACAAAACGTACAACAACAACAAAACGTACAACAACAAATCAACACATAACGTTAAACTTAAAACAATATCAAAAACTACTAACAACGTTACAACAACATCAAGCAACAACAAACGTACAACAGACATCACGACATTCAACTACATCATCCAAAAGTACACAACAACAAACAAACAACATACAACAACAACAACAACTACAAAAGTCACAACAACAAACACAACATTACACAAAACGTACAACAAAACAAAAGTACAACAAACGACACAACATCAACAACAAACAAAACAACAACAAAAAGTACAACAACTCAACAACATAAACTCAACAACAACAAAAACGTAACAACATACAACATCAACAACAAAACGTACAAAACAACAGTACAACATCAACAACAAAACGTACAACAACAACATCAACACAACAAAACGTACACACAACAACATCAACAACACACATAACAACATCAACAACAAAACAAGTACAACAACAACATCAACAACAACATAACAACATCAACAACAAAACGTACAACAACACACAATCAACAACAACCATACAACAACACAACAACAAAACAACAGTACAACAACAACATCAACAACAAAACGTACAACAACAACACAACAACACAACGTAACAACATCAACAACAAAACGTACAACAACAACATCAACAACAAAACGTAAACAACAACACAACAACAAACGTACAACAACAACATCAACAACAAAACGTACAAAAACAACAACAACAACAAAACGTACAACAACAACATCAACAACAAAACGTACAACAACAATCAACAACAAAAACGTACAACAACAACATCAACAACAAAACGTACAACAACAACATCAACAACAAAACGTACAACAACAAACAACAACAAAAACGTACAACAACAAACAACAACAAAACGTACAACAGCAACAACAACAACAAAAAGGAATCCTCGCTGTTGTCTGTATGTATGTAGACACCAGTTGTCCAGCGGCTTTGACTATTATGCACAGCCCCCAGATATTGGGACACAAACAGCCGTTACCGACATAGCAGACGACATGTGATGTCAGACCTGTGCTGGGACATTTGATCCCAGACGAGACGGCGACACATCAGTAGCGCTCAGCATCCTTCCGCCGTCTGTTATCAATATAGGAGTGGCGGGCGGAGGGGGGTGGGGTGGTGTGAGGGGCGAGGGTAGGGGTGAGGTGGGGGGATACAACAGTGACTGGGCTGGTATGGGGGATAGGGCACAACGGATTGGGCTGCCTGTCTTCTGGAAAGAGGAATCTTAACCCTTTGACTCCCACACCCTATCCACCAACTGCAAAAACTTAAAACCCTTTGATTCCCTCACCCTGTCCACCAGCTTCCTGCAGGAAGCTGGTGGATAGGGTGAGGGAATCAAAGGGTTAAGTTTTTGCTTTGCTAGTATGGTTGACTTTGCGTGGTGCTTGTGGACAGGGTGCGGGAGTCAAAGGGTTAAGGAATACTACCAGCTATCACGCCACTATCTTGCTATATTTGATTACCGTGGTCCTTGTCTCTCCCGTCTGTTTTTCTGTGTGTGTGTGGGGGGGGGGGGGGTTACGGCGAACAAAGGAGAAGCCGCCACTGTCTTGCTATTTGATTACTATAGCCCACATCTTTCCCGTGTCTTTTCTGTGGGGGAGGGGAGGGGAGGTGTTTGCGGCGAACAAAGGTGAAACCGCCACTGTCTTGCTATTTGGTTACTGTGGCCCCGTTTATCTTCTCTTTGTGGATGGGTTACGGCGAACAAAGAAACCGCCACTGTCTTGCTATTTGGTTATGTAGTCCCGTCGTTCCTGTGTGTCTTCTCTGTGGGGGGCGGGGGTTACGGCGAACAAAGAAACTGCCGACTCTCTTGCTATTTGATTATTGTAGCCCCGTTTCTCCGGTCTGTCTTCTGTGTGTGTAGGGGGGTGACGGCGAACAAAGGAGAAACCACCACTATCTTGCTATTTGATTACTATAGTCCACATCTCTCCAGTCTGTCTTCTGTGTGTGTGTGTGGGGGGGGGGGGGGGGGGGAGTTAAGGCGAGCAAAGGGGAAACCACCAACTCTCTTGCTATTTGATTACTATAGTCCACATCTCTCCAGTCTGTCTTCTGTGTGTGTAGGGGGGTGACGGCGAACAAAGGAGAAACCACCACCATCTTGCTATTTGATTACTATAGTCCACATCTCTCCAGTCTGTCTTCTGTGTGTGTGTGTGGGGGGGGGGGAGTTACGGCGAACAAAGGGGAAACCACCAACTCTCTTGCTATTTGATTACTATAGTCCACATCTCTCCAGTCTGTCTTCTCTGTGTGTGTGTGGGGGAGGGGGGGGGGTACGGCGAACAAAGGGGAAACCGCCAACTGTCTTGTTATTTGATTACTGTAGCCCTATCTCTCCAGTGTGTGTGTGTGTGTGTGTGTGTGTGTGTGTGTGTGTGTGTGTGTGTGTTGTGTGTGTGTGTGTGTGTGTGTGTGTGTGTGTGTGTGTGTTACAGCGAACAAAGGAGAAACCGCCCTCTCTCTTCTCTTTAAAACTAGACACAGCCAGTTTTATTGTTTGATTTGGTTCTATACCGACACCACCAGAACAACTATGATGTTAAGATGCGACAGTGAGAAGGCCAGTTTTGATGTAGTACATCCTGGGATTCGAACCCACAACCATTATTAGCATGTGAATCCGACGCTCAAACCAACTGAGCTACTGGGGCCCGACTTTTGTATCAAGATTTGGCGCCTTATAAATGTCTAGTGCCATCATCATCATCATCATCGTCATCATCTTCTTCTTCATCATCATCATCATCATCATCATCATCGTGATCGTTGTCATATTATTAGTAGTAGTATTCCTATTATTATTATTATCATCATCATCATCATTATTTTATGCGTGTACCCAACGACGCGCTGTTGACGCCTTCAGATTCTGAGAAAACATTTGGGGTTGGTTCTAAGCTGTTGGTAAACAATTGATGGAGGTAGAGGGATGGAGGTAGAGGGATGGAGGCGGAGGGATGGAGGCGGAGGGATGGAGGTAGAGGGATGGAGGTAGAGGGATGGAGGTAGAGGGATGGAGGCAGAGGGATGGAGGCAGAGGGATGGAGGTAGAGGGATGGAGGTAGAGGGATGGAGGTGGAGGGATGGAGGTAGAGGGATGGAGGTAGAGGGATGGAGGCAGAGGGATGGAGGTAGAGGGATGGAGGCAGAGGGATGGAGGTAGAGGGATGGAGACAGAGGGATGGAGACAGAGGGATGGAGGTAGAGGGATGGAGGTAGAGGGATGGAGGTAGAGGGATGGAGGCGAGGGATGGAGGCGGAGGGATGGAGGCGGAGGGATGGAGGTAGAGGGATGGAGGCAGAGGGATGGAGGTAGAGGGATGGAGGTAGAGGGATGGAGGCAGAGGGATGGAGGCAGAGGGATGGAGGCAGAGGGATGGAGGTAGAGGGATGGAGGTAGAGGGATGGAGGTAGAGGGATGGAGGCAGAGGGATGGAGGTAGAGGGATGGAGGTGGAGGGATGGAGGCGGAGGGATGGAGGCAGAGGGATGGAGGCGGAGGGATGGAGGCGGAGGGATGGAGACAGAGGGATGGAGGCGGAGGGATGGAGGTAGAGGGATGGAGGTAGAGGGATGGAGGTAGAGGGATGGAGGTAGAGGGATGGAGACAGAGGGATGGAGGTAGAGGGATGGAGACAGAGGGATGGAGGTAGAGGGATGGAGGCAGAGGGATGGAGGCAGAGGGAGAGAGAGTCAGAAAAAGATTGGTGGAGTGGGGCTGAGACAGAGAAACAGAGACAGACAGAGAGAGAGAGGAGTGAGACAGAGACAGAGAAACAGAGAGAGTCAGAAAAAGATTGGTCGAAAAGAGAGAGAGAGAGAGACAGAGAGGAGTGAGACAGACAGAGAAACAGAGACAGACAGAGAGAGGAGTGAGACAGAAAGAGATAGCGAACGAGCGCGAGAGAGACAGAGAAACAAAGAGAGTCAGAAAAAGATTGGTCGGAAAGAGAGAGAGGAGTGAGACAGAGACAGACAGACAGAGACAGCCGCCTAGAAAGACAGAACAGAAAAGCCCAAAAACACACAGAAGGGGAAAGAAGGAGTGATTTACAAAGCACAAGAGAAAATGGCACACACACACACACACACACACACACACACACACACACACACACACACACACACACACACACACAACACACACACACACACACACACACACACAGAGTCTGCCCTGTGTTTCCAGATCTCCATAATTGGGCAGTCTGGCCCTGTCCTCCAAAATGCTCCTGGTAATGGAACATCTTCAAAGACAGAGATGCACACTTACACTGCCCGCTCTGTTTCCTCCTGCAATTGAAAAGTGGCCATGGGGTCTTCGCGGTAGTCGTGTGGGTAAGACTTCAGACCACCGATCGGAAGGTCTGAGGTTCGATCCTGCCTGGGTACTTTGGCCTGGTGGGTAAAGGGTGGAGATTTTTGCCATCTCTCCCAGGTCTTCATGTGAGCGGACATGTTAGTGCTTGAACTCCCTTCGTTCACTCTCTGTCTGTCTGTCTCTCTTATCTCTCTCTCCTCTCTCTCTCTCTCTCTCTCTCTCTCTTCTCTGCGCCCCATCCTCTCTCTCTCTGTCTCTGCCCTCTCCTCTCTCTCTCTCTCTCTCCGCCCCACTTCTCTCTCTCTCTCTCTGCCCCACTCCTCTCTCTCTGTCTCTGTCTGTCTGTCTCTCTCTCTCTCTCTGCCCCTCTCTCTCCTCTCTCTCCGCCCACCTCTTCTCTCTCTCTGCCCCACTCCTCTCTCTCTCTCTGTGCCCCACTCCTCTCTCTCTCTCTCCGCCCACTTCTCTTTCTCTCTCTCTCTCTCTGCCCCACTCCTCTCTCTCTCTCGCCCACTCTTCTTTCTCTGTCTCTCTCTCTCTGCCCACTCCTCTCTCTCTCTCTCTCTGCCCCATCCTCTCTCTCTCTCTGCCCCACTCCTCTCTCTCTCTCTCTCTGCCTACTCCTCTCTCTCTCTCTGCCCCACTCCTCTCTCTCTCTCCGCCCTACCCCTCTCTCTCTGCCCACTCCTCTCTCTCTCTCTCTCTCTGCCCTCTCTCTCTCTCCCTCTGCCCTACTCCTCTCTCTCTCTCTGCCTACTCTCTCTCTCTCTCTGCCCTACTCCTCTCTCTCTGCCCCACTCCTCTCTCTCTTTTGCCCTACTCCTCTCTCTCTCTCTCTGCCCACTCCTCTCTCTCTCTCTCTGCCCCACTCTCTCTCTCTTCTGCCCCACTCCTTCTCTCTCTCTCTGCCCTACTCTCTCTCTCTCTCTGCCCACTCCTCTCTCTCTCTCTCCGCCTACTCCTCTCTCTCTGCCCCACTCCTCTCTCTCTCTCTCTGCCCCTCTCCTCTCTCTCCCTCTCTCTCTCTCTGTCTCTTTCTCTCTCTCTCTCTCTCTCTCTCTCTCTCTGTCGTTCCTGGCTTAGTCTTTTTTGCAGACGCACACACTCCCATACCGTGATGTGCACGCGCACACACGTGCATGAAAGTAAAGGGAGGGTCAGCGTGTATGCAGATGTGTGCATGCGTTCGCGTTCGAGTTTCACCTGGAGTTAAAAAGTTTTAATCATTTACTGTGTATAGTGTGTGTGTGTGTGTGTGTGTATCTGTGTGTGTGTATCTGTTTTGTGTGTGAGTGTGTGTGTGTGTGTATCTGTTTGTGTGTATCTGTTTGTGTGTGTGTGTGTGTGTGTGTGTGTGGTGTGTGTGTGTGTGTGTGTGTGTGTGTGTGTGTGTGTGTTGTATGATTTTGCTCACCTGTATTCTCTGTAACAGTGTGTGTGTGTGTGTGTGTGTGTGTGTGTGTGTGTGTGTGTGTGTGTGTGTGTTGTATGATTTTGCTCGCCTGTATTCTCTGTAAGTAACAGTTCCTAATACTTGTTTTCATGTCTTGTTTTGTTGTCAGTTGTTGAGTGTTTGATATGTTGCGGTACCGTGCAGTGGGCATGCATTTGACCAGGACACCAGGACATGACAGCGCTATATTAATGAAATAGGTAAAACAAGAACCAGAAAAACACGAAAACAGAATCAGAACGTTTATTTAATACATCCAGACAAGACAGGCGTACATTTTCGGCCAACTGGCCTTTGTCAAGCGTAAACGTAAGATCGCAAACAAACAAACACCAAATACAAAAATTGGGAGAAAAGACTGAAACTTGCAGCAGGGAAGTTTCAGTCTTTTTCTCCTAATTCTCTTCTCTCATTGGACGAAGCTACAGGGAAGTTTTAGTGAGTCTTTTTCTCCTAATTTTTGTGTTTGGTCTTTGTTTGTTTGTGATCTTACATCTACGCTTGACAAAGGCCAGTTGGCCGAAACATTTGCGCCTGTCTTGTCTGGTTGTATCAAATACACGTTCTGATTCTGTTTTCGTGTTTTTTCTGGTTCTTGTTTGCTTGAACGCGGGCAGTCGCATTTTTTTTGGATTAGATAAAACAGAACAAAACAGAAACCCTCGTAGAAATGGAATAGGTAAAACAAAACAAAACAAAACAAAACAGAAACCCACGGATAAATGGAATAGGTAAAACAAAACAAAACCAAAACAAAAAACTAAACAGAAACCCACGGATAAATGGAATACGTAAAACAAAACAAACAAAACAAAACAAAAAACTAAACAGAAACCCACGTAGAAATGGAATAGGTAAAACAAAACAAACAAAACTAAACAGAAACCCTCGTAGAAATGGAATAGGTAAAACAAAAACAAAACAAAACTAAAACAGAAACCCACGTAGAAATGAAATAGGTAAAACAAAACAAAACAAAACTAAACAGAAACCCACGTAGAAATGAAATAGGTAAAACAAAACAAAGCAAAACAAAACAAAACAGAAACCCACGTAGAAATGAAATAGGTAAAACAAAACAAAACAAAACAAAACTAAACAGAAACCCACGTAGAAATGGAATAGGTAAAACAAAACAAAACAAAACTAAACAGAAACCCACGTAGAAATGAAATAGGTAAAACAAACAAAAACAAAACAAAACTAAACAGAAACCCACGTAGAAATGGAATAGGTAAAACAAAACAAAACAAAAACAAAACAGAAACCCACGTAGAAATGAAATAGGTAAAACAAAAACAAGAACGAAAATAAAACAAAACAAAAAACCTCGCCGTAGAAATGGAATAGGTAAAACAAAACAAAACAAAACAAAACAGAAACACGCGTAGAAATGAAATAGGTAAAACAAAACAAAACAAAACAAAACAGAAACACGCGTAGAAATGAAATAGGTAAAACAAAACAAAACAAACAAAACTAAACAGAAACCCACGTAGAAATGGAATAGGTAAAACAAAACAAAACAAAACTAAACAGAAACCCACGTAGAAATGAAATAGGTAAAACAAAACAAAACTAAACAGAAACCCACGTAGAAATGAAATAGGTAAAACAAAACAAAACAAAACTAAACAGAAACCCACGTAGAAATGAAATAGGTAAAACAAAACAAAACAAAACAAAACTAAACAGAAACCCACGTAGAAATGAAATAGGTAAAACAAAACAAAACAAAACTAAACAGAAACCCTCGTAGAAATGAAATAGGTAAAACAAAACAAAACAAAACTAAACAGAAACCCACGTAGAAATGAAATAGGTAAAACAAAACAAAACAAAACTAAACAGAAACCCACGTAGAAATGGAATAGGTAAAACAAAACAAAACAAAACTAAACTAAACAGAAACCCACGTAGAAATGAAATAGGTAAAACAAAACAAAACAAAACTAAACAGAAACACGCGTAGAAATGAAATAGTTAAAACAAAACAAAAGAGAAACAGAAACCCCGCGTTGTGAAGTGCAGAGCAAACCTTCTGACTAACCCGCCATGCATTACTGTTAGTAAAATATGTACGCACGTGCAGCAGCAAGACGAGGTGGTAGCGACTATGCCACACATGTTTTGCACGCCTCTTCAGGCCTGCAGTGCTGTTTTTGGGGTTGTTTTTTTTCAGCCCAGGCCCCCAAGTACAAGGAAAACTATTTTGTATGCACCGCTTCTTCTCTGCCAGCCGCTTGTTGGCCTTGTTGCAAAATGAATATCCAGCTATCTTTCTGCTTGTTGTGTTTGTGTGTGATTGTGCACTCTGAGTCAGCTTCTGTCTGTCTCTATGCATGTGTGTGTGTGTGTGTGCTCGTTCTGTGAACTAGTAGTGTCTGCCAGCGTTTTCGTTTCTGCGACCAGTGGTTTTTTTTTTCTGATTCTCTCTGTCTCTCTCTCTCTGTCTCTCTCTCTCTCTGTCTCTCTCTCTGTCTCTCTCTTCCTCTCTTTCTCTCTGTGTCTGTCTCTTTCTCTGACTCGGTCTCTGTCCCTGTCTGTCTCTCTGTCTTTCTTGTCTTTCTTTATCTCGCTCTCTCTCTCTCTCTCTCTGACTGTCACTGTCTCTATCTGCCTGTCTCTGTCTCTTTTTCTGTATTGTTCTCTCTCTGTTTCTCTCTCCTCACTCTCTCCCTCCCTCCTTCCCTCTCTCTCTCCTCTCTCTCTGTCTCTCTCTCATTCACTCTGCCCTCTCTGTCTCTCTCGCTCTTCCTCCCTCTCTCTGTCTGTCTGTCTCTGTGGATGATGTTTAAAATATTAAAATGCGAAGCGAAAAATACCGGTGTTGCCGCTCCCATCCCAATCCCTGGCTTGTGTATGGGTCGGTGGCCTTCACAATAAATTGCGTGTCATTGTCAGTATCCCTCCTTCTCTGTCTCTTTGATAGAAAGCGAAAATAAACAGCACGTGCGCGTGCGTGCGTGCGCGCGCGCGCGCGTGTGTGTGTTTCTGTTGTTGTTGTTGTCGTTATGAAGTCATTGTATGCTTCTTACTATTGTGTGTTTCAAGTTAGTCAGAAAACGAAAATAACAAATCAAGTCTCCACTCTTTTTACATGTTCACTTTCATGAATCCTCTTTTCGTTGTGAAAGTTGAAAGTATTCAGAACCAGCATCTGAGATGTTTGACGGCACTTTTTTTATATTTGTTATATTCCATCTTGTGCTTATATTTATAGGACGTTTTATGAGGAAAGAGAAATTAGAGCACCTGGTCACAACAGGAAAGCTGGAGGGAAAGAGAGCACCAGGTAGACCCAGGGAGAAAATATTTGACGGATTTGCAGGGTGGCTGAGGTCAGAGGGGGTGGGAGATGTACTTGCAGCGACAAGGGATAGATTCGTATGGAGGGTCATTATCGCCAACGCCTTGCAGCAAGGCACATGATAATGATGATGGTGATGATGATGATGATCTTGTGTTTAACCCTGTGACTCCCTCACCCTGTCCACCAGCATCCTGCATTGTCAACCATGTTCGCAAAGCAAAATCGTAACCCTTTGACTCTCTCACCCTATCCACCAGGTTCCTGTCGGCTCTCTCTATCTCTCTCTCTCGTTTCTTTCTGTCGGCTCTCTCTCTCTCTTGTTTCTTTCTGTCGGCTCTCTCTCTCTCTCTCTCTCGTTTTTCAGTCGGCTCTCTCTCTCTCTCTCTCTCTCTCTCGTTTCTTTCAGTCGGCTCTCTCTGTCTCTCTTTCTCTCTCTCCGTCCATTTCAGTCTGCTGTCTGTGTGTGTGTCTGTGTGTGTGTGTGTGTGTGTGTGTCGTTTCTTTCTGTCGGCTCTCTCTCTCCCCTCCTCTCTCTCTCTCGTTTCTTTCTGTCGCCTCTTTCTCGCTCTCTGTCTCTCATTTTCTCTCTCTCTTTCTCTTTCTGTCTGTCTGTCTCTCTCTCTTTGTGTAGGCTCCCTCTCTCTATCTCTCTCCCCCTCTCTCTCTTTGTGTAAGCTCCCTCTCTCTCTCTCTCTCTCTCTCTCTCCTCTCTCTCTGTCTCTGTCTGTCTCTCTTTCTCTCTCTCTCTCTCTGTCTCTCTCTCTCCCTCTCTCTCCCTGTCTCTGGTTTCTCTCTGTCGGCCGCTACTCGTACAATACGACCCAAAATGGCGTGCTAGGGTTTAATTAAAAAGACACGGACCTCAGAACAAAGAACATCACTGTCATCTGTGTTGATTGTGTGAGCTAGTTAGCTCATCATAGCGGAAAGTCG
>JAPXFY010000023.1:7514107-7516607 GCA_030674185.1 Monoplex corrugatus
CTGACATAGTCGTGGTACTTACTGTGTCTCCTTGCATTGTTTGCTGTGCATCTGTCTTGTCTATTGTCTATTGTTTCTGTCTCTCTTGTCTGATTATCGCTTGTGTCTTACTGTGCCTGTCTCTTGTCTTCGTGTGTCTGTCTCTCCTGTCTCTCCCTTGCCTGTTGTCTATTGTGTCTTGTGTCTGTCTCTTTTGTCTGTTGTGTGTTGTGTGTCTGCCTCTTGTGTCTGTTTGTCGTGTCTCTGTCTTTTGTCTGTCTGTCTGTTCTGTCTATCTCTTCCGTTTGTCTCTCGTGTGTCTGTCTCTTGTGTCTGTGTGTCGTGTGTCTGTCTCTCTTGTGTCTGTCTCTGGTGTGTCTGTCCCTTGTGTCTGTATCTTGTCTCTGTTGAGTGTCTGTCTCTTTCGTCTGTCTGTGTCAGTGTGTCTGTTTCTTTGTCTGTCTCTTGTGTCTGTCTCGTATCTGTCTGTCGTGTGTCTGTTTCTTGTTTCTGTCCGTCTCTTGTCTTTCTTTATGTCACCTGTCTGTCTTGTGTCCGTCCTGTGCGTATTATCTCTTGTCTGTCTCGTGTGTCTCTCTGTGTCTGGCTTTAGTGTATATGTCTTGTGTCTGTCTGTCTCTGTGTCTGTCTTGTGACTGTCTGTCTCTGTGTCTGTCTGTCTCTGTGTCTGTCTTGTGTCTGTCTGTCTCTGTGTCTGTCTCCTGTGACTGTCTCCTGCGTCTGTCTCTTGTGCCTGTCTGTCTCCTGTGTATCATGTCTCTTCTGTCTGTCTCCTGTGTCTTGTCTGTCTCCTGTGTCTGTCTAGTGATAATGACTGACACAGCCAGTAGTCACCAGTGAACGGGTGTCACCTTGCTCTGTTGGCTGTGTGCATCTTGGAAGACAAGTGGTTTTCCACTACTTTCCCTGCTGCACCCAGCCAGCCACCTGCCCAAGGTCGTTCTTGTCTTCTTGTCTTTCCAATCACACACAGCTCCGGTTTCCGTGATGATTCACTTTAGTCGATGATGATCGGGACAAACGTGTTATTTGCCCTTTTGCGAGAGAGTTGATGGAGAGGGAGGAGGGGTGGAGAGAGAGAGGGAGGAGAAGAAAGAGAGGAGAGAGAGAAAGAGAGAGAGAGAGAAAGAGAGAGAGAAAGAGAGAGAAAAGAGAGAAAGAGAGAGAGAGAGAGAGAAAGAGAGAGAAAAAGAGAAAAAGAGAGAGAGAAAGAGAGAGAGACGAAAGAGAGAGAGAAAGAGAAGAAAGAGAGAGAGGAAAGAGACAGAAAGAGAGAGAAAGGGGGAAAAGAGACAGAAAGAGAGAGAAAGAGACAGAAAGAGAGAGAGAAAGAGACAGAGGGAAAGAGAGAGAGAGAGAGAAAGAGACAGAAAAAGAGAGAGAGAGAAGAGAGAAAGAGAGAGAGAGAAAGGGGGATTTGTGGAGGCAGAGCGAGCCAGTGGGTAGGAAAACTATACTATGCAAAAAGAATTATTTCAAGGAAACATGCATGTCTTTGGGTCTCTCTGTGTTTGTGCTGTCTGTCTGTCTGTTTACAGGTCTCTCTTTCTCTCTGTCGGTCTGTTTACATGTCTCTCTTTCTCTCTGTCGGTCTGTTTACAAGTCTTCTCTCTGTCTCTTGTCTCTGTCTCTCTCTCTCTCTCTCTCTCTCTCTCGCTCTCTCTCTCTCTCTACACACACACAACACAGCATACACCCCTGGAATACACTATCTTGTACATGTCTGATAACCTGGTTAACACTATCTTTGTACTTTCTGATAACCTGGTGTCTTTGTACATGTCTGATAACTGGTATAACACTATCTTTTTCTGTCTGTACTCTTCTTGTACATGTCTGATAACCTGGTATAACACTATCTTTGTACATTTCTGATAACCTGGAATAACACTATCTTTGTACTTTCTGATAACCTGGCTGTCTTTGTACATGTCTGATAACCTGGTATAACACTATCTTTGTACATTCTGATAACCTGGTATAACACTATCTTTGTACATTTCTGATAACCTGGCTATCTTTGTACATTTCTGATAACCTGGCTCTCTTTGTACATTTCTGATAACCTGGAATAACTATCTTTGTACATTTCTGATAACCTGGCTGTCTTTGTACATGTCTGATAACCTGGTATAACACTATCTTTGTACATGTCTGATAACCTGGTATAACACTATCTTTGTACATGTCTGATAACCTGGTATAACACTATCTTTGTACATGTCTGATAACCTGGTATAACACTATCTTTGTACATTTCTGATAACCTGGCTATCTTTGTACATTTCTGATAACCTGGCTCTCTTTGTACATTTCTGATAACCTGGTGTAACACTATCTTTGTACATTTCTGATAACCTGGCTATCTTTGTACATTTCTGATAACCTGGCTCTCTTTGTACATTTCTGATAACCTGGTGTAAACACTATCTTTGTACATTTCTGATAACCTGGCTGTCTTTGTACATTTCTGATAACCTGGAATAACACTATCTTTGTA
>JAPXFY010000023.1:7524107-7526607 GCA_030674185.1 Monoplex corrugatus
TTTTTTTTTTTTTTTTTTTTGCCCACGCCGGGGATCGAACCTGGGCGATTCTGCGCTTCAGAACTGCGGTACGCGGTTTTACCAATGTGCTAACGGGGCACACATCATCTGTAGGGAATTTAATCCTTATGAAGTTCACTTTTTTGGTTCCTCCTTGCCCAGATCCAGCTTGAGCTCCTTTCTGCTGCCTCTGCCATCGCTTTAAGGCTCTAGTCCTCTTCTTCCCAGAAATGGCGAGTTGTTTCATGAGATCATAAGCGGAGGTGCCCACAAACCCTCTTGCCCGACCTCTATGGCGAAGATTTTGACCCGCAGACCTGCTTTCTTCAGGGTGCTGGCAAGACCGGCGTATTTTTCGGTCTTGTAGATATGTGCTTCTTCCATTCTGCTTTCATATATGTTCCCCATTATCGATCCTTAAAAAAAAAAAAACGTAAGACTTTATCGAACACATCCAGGTGAATGGACCAGAAAGGCAGAGCATGATAGAAAGAAATGACAGAAAGCAAAGGAACAAAGCAGAAACAAAGAGAGTGACAGAAAAGAGGAAATTTCTAGCTCAGAATTTCCAGATGGTGGGGATACTACTTATACTGAAAGAGCTCCCGGCATCCCCACGGGGAGCCCCCCCCCCCCCCCCCCGGCGGGGATGCTGGAGGCTCTTTCAGTATAAATAGTAATCCCACCTTCTGGAAATTCTGTGCTGGAAATTTCCTCTTCTCTGTCACTCTCTTTGTTTTCAGACTTTTAATCACTTTCTCACTCACAGAAAGTAGTATTAGGTCCCGTTGGACCTGTCTTACAGCTGGTCAGTCAGTCCAGGCTGCTCTTGTGTCCATAAGCCAGCCGCCGATATGGCTTGCAGAATCTTTTAACATGCACAGTTGATATTCTTGCGTGCTGATACGACACAGGAAGGGAGTTTAGACATTGACAGGTGTGCTGTTTAACTGTTGAAAATGATGAGAAAGAGGAGATGATAATGAGGAGGAGGAGAATGATGATGACGACGATGATGATGATGACTACGACGACGACGATGCTGATGACGACGACGATGATGATCATCATCATCGTCGTCGTCGTCATCATCATCATCGATGTTATTGGGCCTGGAATTTTTAGACACCTTGTCGTTTCAGAAGCCCAGGTTTCTCCTTTTGGTGTGATGTGTTGCCTTCAAGCTCCATGAATGGCCGCTTTTCATGGTTGGTGAAGGTAAAGCGCTGAGGAAGAGGACAGATCCAGAGACAGTGAGTGCATGTATGCATCATCAGACTTGACTAGGAGTTGAGAGACTGTACACGTTCGAGACAAGACAGCTGTTAAGGTCACAGATGGCAAACGCGAGGCACGTCGTCACATTTCAAAGTCGCAGTTAACACAAAATGTATTTGTAGAGTTACCAACTTTTCGGAAGTTTAACCCTTTGACTCCCGCACCCTATCCACCAACGGCAAAAACTTAACCCTTTGACTCCTGCACCCTATCCACCAACGGCAAAAAGTTAACCATTTGACTCCCAGCAAAGAAGCTGGTGGATAGGGTGAGGGAGTCAAAGGGTTACGTTTTTGCTTTCCTGGCATGGTTGACAATGCAATGCACGATGCTGGTGGATAGGGTGCGGGAGTTTAAAGGGTTAACCCTTTGACTCTTGCACTCTTTCCAACTCCAAAAACTTAACCCTTTGACTCCCTCACTTTATCCACCAGCTTCCTGCAAGAAGCTGGCAGATGGGGTTAGAGAGTCAGAGGGTTAATTTTTTTGCTTTGCTGGCATGATTGATTGACAATGCACGATGCTGGTGGACAGGGTGCGGGGAGTCAAAGGGTTAATGCTGTGTGCGGAGTCAAAGGGTTAATGTTGTGTGCGGAGTCAAAGGGTTAATGTTTAAAGTGTTGCACAGAGGAAGTTGTGAACAGCAAAAGTACACACACAGCTAACACAAACTGTGTCCGACTTGTTATCGAGCGTCAGCTGCTGCCATGGTGTAGTGGAGATAATCTTGTGTGACCTGCCAGGATGGCGGTCTGCTCATTTCAACAGTGGCTGGACTGGAAATTTATTTATTCAAACTTTAGGATTTTTCAGCGAAAACTCGTCTTAAGCCATTTATTTCAGACTTCATGATTTCCCAGCGAAGAACTCGTCTTCATTAAGCCATTTATACCAAAACTTCAAGATTTCCCAGCGAAAACTTTGTCTTATTGTCCATTGTCCAGTGAGTGTATAGTAGTGCGCCATACTTATAAAATCCTAGTCAGTCTTTGTGAAGGAAAGAGAGAGAGAGAAAGAGAGAGCAAGAGTGTCGTGCTTGTCGCAGCAGTGGCAGACGACTTGCCATGGTGTATGATGATGATGATGGAACCGTTTGCAGGCGAGTCACACAAACGACTGTCTGAGAGGCCGGCCGGCCGGCCATCCATCCATCCATATCCCCACTCCCCTTCCCCTCCACCCCCCCCCCCCTGATCCGTGTATCCGTCCTTCAGTGGTTGTG
>JAPXFY010000023.1:7529107-7534107 GCA_030674185.1 Monoplex corrugatus
TTTTTTTAATTTTGTGTAAACAAACAAAAAATGTTTTATTGTCACTCTTCGTTGCCACATTTTCTTTTCATTTTGGTTAAAAAAAATTGTTTTGTTTTGTTGTTATTCTTCATTGCCACATTATATGTTAGATGTCTGTTGTGAAACAAAAAAACGAATATAAAAAAAAAGTTTTTTAAAAAAGTTATCCTTGCCATGGAAACTTAGTGTAGTTGGGTGGATAATTACCAGGACGTTTTTTGCAGACTCTACACAGACACAGTGACACTGTAGTATAAAAAGTGTGTTGCCAGGGTTGGTTGCTTGTTGCAGACTCCTACACAGACACAGTGACACTGTAGTATAAAAAGTGTGTGGCCAGGGTTGGTTGCTTGTTGCAGACTCCTACACAGACACAGTGACACTGTAGTATAAAAAGTGTGTGGCCAGGGTTGGTTGCAGACTCCTACATAGACACAGTGACACTGTAGTATAAAAAGTGTGTGGCCAGGGTTGGTTGCAGACTCCTACATAGACACAGTGACACTGTAGTATAAAAAGTGTGTGGCCAGGGTTGGTTGCTTGTTGCAGACTCCTACACAGACACAGTGACACTGTAGTATAAAAAGTGTATGGCCAGGGTTGGTTGCAGACTCCTACATAGACACAGTGACACTGTAGTATAAAAAGTGTGTGGCCAGGGTTGGTTGCTTGTTGCAGACTCCTACACAGACACAGTGACACTGTAGTATAAAAAGTGTGTGGCCAGGGTTGGTTGCTTGTTGCAGACTCCTACACAGACACAGTGACACTGTAGTATAAAAATGTGTGGCCAGGGTTGGTTGCTTGTTGCAGACTCCTACACAGACACAGTGACACTGTAGTATAAAGAGTGTATGGCCAAGGTTGGTTGCAGACTCCTACATAGACACAGTGACACTGTAGTATAAAAAGTGTGTGGCCAGGGTTGGTTGCAGACTCCTACATAGACACAGTGACACTGTAGTAATAAAAAGTGTGTGGCCAGGGTTGGTTGCAGACTCCTACATAGACACAGTGACACTGTAGTATAAAAAGTGTGTGGCCAGGGTTGGTTGCTTGTTGCAGACTCCTACACAGACACAGTGACACTGTAGTATAAAAAGTGTGTGGCCAGGGTTGGTTGCTTGTTGCAGACTCCTACATAGACACAGTGACACTGTAGTATAAAAAGTGTGTGGCCAGGGTTGGTTGCTTGTTGCAGACTCCTACATAGACACAGTGACACTGTAGTATAAAAAGTGTGTGGCCAGGGTTGGTTGCTTGTTGCAGACTCCTACATAGACACAGTGACAATAGACACAGTGACACTGTAGTATAAAAAGTGTGTGGCCAGGGTTGGTTGCTTGTTGCAGACTCCTACATAGACACAGTGACACTGTAGTATAAAAAGTGTGTGGCCAGGGTTGGTTGCTTGTTGCAGACTCCTACATAGACACAGTGACACTGTAGTATAAAAAGTGTGTGGCCAGGGTTGGTTGCTTGTTGCAGACTCCTACATAGACACAGTGACACTGTAGTATAAAAAGTGTGTGGCCAGGGTTGGTTGCTTGTTGCAGACTCCTACATAGACACAGTGACACTGTAGTATAAAAAGTGTGTGGCCAGGGTTGGTTGCAGACTCCTACATAGACACAGTGACACTGTAGTATAAAAATGTGTGGCCAGGGTTGGTTGCTTGTTGGCAGACTCCTACATAGACACAGTGACACTGTAGTATAAAAAGTGTGTGGCCAGGGTTGGTTGCTTGTTGGCAGACTCCTACATAGACACAGTGACACTGTAGTATAAAAAGTGTGTGGCCAGGGTTGGTTGCTTGTTGGCAGACTCCTACATAGACACAGTGACACTGTAGTATAAAAAGTGTGTGGCCAGGGTTGGTTGCTTGTTGGCAGACTCCTACATAGACACAGTGACACTGTAGTATAAAAAGTGTGTGGCCAGGGTTGGTTGCTTGTTGGCAGACTCCTACATAGACACAGTGACACTGTAGTATAAAAAGTGTGTGGCCGGGGTTGGTTGCTTGTTGGCAGACACCTGCATAGACACAGTGACACTGTAGTATAAAAAGTGTGTGGCCGGGGTTGGTTGCTTGTTGGCAGACACCTGCATAGACACAGTGACACTGTAGTATAAAAAGTGTGTGGCCGGGGTTGGTTGCTTGTTGGCAGACACCTGCACAGACACAGTGACACTGTAGTATAAAAAGTGTGTAGCCAGGGTTGGTTGCAGACTCCTACATAGACACAGTGACACTGTAGTATAAAAAGTGTGTGGCCAGGGTTGGTTGCTTGTTGCAGACTCCTACATAGACACAGTGACACTGTAGTATAAAAAGTGTGTGGCCAGGGTTGGTTGCTTGTTGCAGACTCCTACACAGACACAGTGACACTGTAGTATAAAAAGTGTGTGGCCAGGGTTGGTTGCTTGTTGCAGACTCCTACATAGACACAGTGACACTGTAGTATAAAAAGTGTGTGGCCAGGGTTGGTTGCAGACTCCTACATAGACACAGTGACACTGTAGTATAAAAAGTGTGTGGCCAGGGTTGGTTGCAGACTCCTACATAGACACAGTGACACTGTAGTATACAAAGTGTGTGGCCAGGGTTGGTTGCAGACTCCTACATAGACACAGTGACACTGTAGTATAAAAAGTGTGTGGCCGGGTCACAAATAGATACAGTGAGTTACGTGAACCCCCGCAGGCATACACTTCACAGTCGCCTGTCCTGTCTTTTTTTCTAAATTTGTCTCATGTCGTGTTCACTGTCACCCTGACTATTTTCAGCGAAAACATACATAAGTACATACATGTACATGTATATACATACATACTTACGTACATACATACTCATACATTCATACACATATGCACACACTTATACATACATACATACATACATACATATGCACGTACGTACATACATACATACATACAATGATACATACACACACATACGTATGTACGTACATACATATATACATACATACACATACATACATACACACACACACACATACATACATACATACATACACACACACACACACACACACACACATACATACACATACATACATATATACATACATACACACATACATGCACACACACACACATACACACATACATACATACGCACATACATACGCACGTACATACATATATACATACATACATACACACACACACACGTACGTACGTACGTACATACATACACACACACATACATACATACATACATACATACATACATACATACATACAAACGCACATACATGTATACATACGCACGTACATACATATATATATATATACACACATACATACATACACACACACACACATACGTACGTACATACATACATACATACATACATACATGCATACATACATACACACACACACACACATATACGTACATACATACATACATACATACATACATGCATACATACATACATACATGCATACATACATACATACAGTGTTTTTGTTATTTTTGCTTAAAGCCCAGCCGACTGCGTATAGCCATATCAGGGCTATTTAACCGTCTCAAAACGCACACAATCCTTTAACAGGGAAAAAAATTAAGTACACTTCCCAATACATTTGCGCACCTAATCTAACTCTAAGGAGATACCCCTGGCGTTAACCACTCCGTCCAATTAATCAAGGGGGTTAAAAAAAACATACCTGAATTCAAATTTAAACATAACTAAGGACATTAAGACATAAAAACTGGCCTAAATTACCTAAAATTACTTCCACGTATTTCATATCCCTAGAGCCAAAAAATGCATTTAACATAATTATGTACCCAATTATCATCAATCCTAAGAAGAAATACATAAGACGCTATCAAACACATACATGTGAATGGACCAGCAAGGCAGAAAATGATAGGAAGAAATGACAGAAAGCAAAGGAACAAAGCAGGAACAAAGAGTGACAGTAAAGAGGAAATTTCTAGCACAGAATTTTCAGAAGGTGGGGATGCTATTTATACTGAAAGAGCTCCCCTCCTCCCTCCCCCCCCCAGCATCCCCCACAGGGGGAACATACATACATACATATGTACATACATACGTACATACATAGGCCCTACATACATACATATATATGTACATACATACATATATAGGCCCTACATACATACATATGTATATGTACATACATACTTACATACATACATAGGCCCTACATACATACATACATAGGCCCTACATACATACATACATAGGCCCTACATACATACATATGTATATGTACATACATACTTACATACATACATAGGCCCTACATACATACATATGTATATGTACATACATACTTACATACATACATAGGCCCTACATACATACATATGTATATGTACATACATACGTACATACATACATAGGCCCTACATACATACATATGTATATGTACATACATACGTACATACATAGGCCCTACATACATACATATATATGTACATACATACATATATAGGCCCTACATACATACATATGTATATGTACATACATACTTACATACATACATAGGCCCTACATACATACATACATAGGCCCTACATACATACATACATATATAGGCCCTACATACATACATATGTATATGTACATACATACTTACATACATACATAGGCCCTACATACATACATACATAGGCCCTACATACATACATACATATATAGGCCCTACATACATACATATGTATATGTACATACATACTTACATACATACATAGGCCCTACATACATACATACATAGGCCCTACATACATACATGTATACATAGGCCCTACATACATACATACATACATAGGCCCTACATACATACATATATATGTACATACATACTTACATACATACATAGGCCCTACATACATACATACATACATAGGCCCTACATACATACATACATAGGCCCTACATACATACATACATAGGCCCTACATACATACATACATAGGC
>JAPXFY010000023.1:7541607-7549107 GCA_030674185.1 Monoplex corrugatus
AGCTCTCTCTGTCCATGATTTTACTATAAGAAGCTCTCTCTCTGTCTCTGTCCATGATTTTACTATAAGAAGCTCTCTCTCTCTCTCTCTGTCCATGATTTTACTATAAGAAGCTCTCTCTCTCTCTCTGTCCATGATTTTACTATAAGAAGCTCTCTCTCTCTCTCTGTCCATGATTTTACTATAAGAAGCTCTCTCTCTCTCTCTCTGTCCATGATTTTACTATAAGAAGCTCTCTCTCTCTCTCTCTGTCCATGATTTTACTATAAGAAGCTCTCTCTCTCTCTGTCCATGATTTTACTATAAGAAGCTCTCTCTCTCTCTCTCTCTGTCCATGATTTTACTATAAGAAGCTCTCTCTCTCTCTCTGTCCATGATTTTACTATAAGAAGCTCTCTCTCTCTCTCTGTCCACCATGATTTTACTATAAGAAGCTCTCTCTCTCTCTCTCTGTCCATGATTTTACTATAAGAAGCTCTCTCTCTCTCTCTCTGTCCATGATTTTACTATAAGAAGTTCTCTCTCTCTGTCCATGATTTTACTATAAGAAGCTCTCTCTCTCTGTCCATGATTTTACTATAAGAAGCTCTCTCTCTCTGTCCATGATTTTACTATAAGAAGCTCTCTCTCTCTGTCCATGATTTTACTATAAGAAGCTCTCTCTCTCTCTCTGTCCATGATTTTACTATAAGAAGCTCTCTCTCTCTCTCTGTCCATGATTTTACTATAAGAAGCTCTCTCTCTCTCTCTGTCCATGATTTTACTATAAGAAGCTCCTCTCTCTCTCTCTGTCCATGATTTTACTATAAGAAGCTCTCTCTCTCTCTCTGTCCATGATTTTACTATAAGAAGCTCTCTCTCTGTCCATGATTTTACTATAAGAAGCTCTCTCTCTCTCTCACTCCCTCTCCTCCTCCTCCTCCTCCTCCTAGGAATCCGCTCCTTTCTGATATCATCGAGATCTGTTTTACTAGATTTACACCAGAGATCTGTCTTGTCTTGTTGTATTAGATACGTGTTCTTACTCTTTTTTTTTTTTTTTTCTGGTTCTTGTTTGCTTGAACGCGGGCAGTCACACTTGTTTTGGAAAACATTGCTCATCAGGGACATTGAGGCTGTCGCGTCATAATTTTTTTTTTTTTTTTAAACGATTTGTTCATACCTTGTTGCAAGAAATAAAAGAGTTGAGTGTATAGTGTTGTGAGAAATTTCCAGTAAGTCCTAGGAATCTGCTCCATTCTGAAATCATCAACATCTGTGTAAGTCCTAGGAATCTGCTCCTTTCTGAAATCATCAACATCTGTGTAAATGACTAAGTTCTATAAATAGCTGGGGAATTCCTTGTCGCTGTCAGTCAAGGCGACATCTAAAGGCTTGGTTTTAGAATTATAAATACTTTTTTTTTATCAGATTAATAGTAATAGTAGTAGTAGTGGTGGTGGTGGTGGTAAAAGAAGAAGGTAGTAGTAGTAGTAGAAGTAGTAGTAGTAGTATAATGAATGTGACAAAATCGCTTGCATTATGACTATGAGAGTTTCGTTTTCATTATAAGCAAGACAAATTTGCGTTCATTATGAGTAGATATGACAATTTCGTTTTCATTATGACTACGACAAATTTGCTTTCATTATGACTAAATATGACAAATGTGCTTTCATTATGACAAAATATGACATGTGCTTTCATTATGACTAAATATGACAAATTTGCTTTCATTATGACTAAATATGACAAATTTGCTTTCATTATGACTAAATATGACAAATGTGCTTTCATTATGACTAAATATGACAAATTTGCTTTCATTATGACTAACTTTGACAAATGTGCTTTCATTATGACTAACTTTGACAAATTTGCTTTCATTATGACTATAACAGATTCGCTTTCATTATGGTTATGACAAATTCGCTTTCATTATCGCTTTCATTATGACTAAAGATGACAAAGTCAGTTTCATCATGACTAAACGTGACTGGGTAACATGTTGTCTGCCAACCTCAGCGACCGTGTCAACCTTCAACGTGGACAAGGCAGAACCCTGACTCTGAAGGCTGATGTTACGAATGATCTTGACCCCCTCGGCGTTTCCCCAGCAAATGTCATGAACATGAACAGCATCCAATTTTCACAATTGATTGGTTCGCTCTAATTTGCTGAGCGTTAAATATATATATAAACGTGACAAATTCGCTTTCAGTCAATACTACATCTTAGAACCTGGCTAAAAATATTGCTGCTGTTGATCATATTTGTCCAGCCTTTAACGATCCCATCCAGAACAGACAGGACCCAAGGCACACCAACATAATGAGATGCCTCGAGCCTACGTTGGTTTTTAATGGGGGGGGGGGGGGGGATTAAGGGGACAAAGCCAGTGGGGCTAAATGCAGACACAGTCCTCATGTCGTGATAATCGATAGCATAAGGTCGCTGACACTGGCTGATCCTGTGGGACGCATAGAGAAAGAACACATGTGGCCTGCTTTTTTAAATCTCCCTTTTAGAAAACAACAACAACAAAACAAACAGACAACGAACAAAAGGGATATCGTTTCATATCGACTTGAGAGGTCGAGTGTGTGTGTGTGTATGGTATGTGTGTGTGTGTGTTTGTGTGTGTGTGTGTGTGTTGTGTGTGTGTGTGTGTGTGTGTGTGTTGTGTGTCGTGTGTCAAAAATGTCGTAGCAAGATTTTTTTTCTCAGCTATTAATTAGAAATGTGTAGTGTGTGTGTGTGTGTATGTGTGTGTGTAATGTGTGTGTGTGTACATGTGTGTGTGTGTGTGTGTACATGTGTGTGTGTGTATGTGTGTGTGTACATGTGTGTGTGTGTGTGTGTATGTGTGTGTGTGTGTGTGTGTGTGTGTGTGTGTGTGTGAAAAATGTCATGGCAAGATGTTTTTTCCTCAGCTGTTTAATTAGAAATGGCTCTTCACCTAATCCACGTCAGAGATGGGGATCGTTGAGATGGCGCTAGTGTATTGATTAAGTTCGAAGGTCATGACGCACAAGGTCAGGGTCACACAGGCCTAACTAACAACAACAAAAATCAGCACTTTCTAATTTTAGGACAGCATTTAATCAGGAACTTCTCACTCACAATATTACACGAAATCTGGATTTCCTTCTGAGCAGCTACAAATCTCAGTTTGAATTCTCTCAGCCGTTTTAATTTGATAATTTTGATTTTTTTTTCCCACACTGTGCAGGCGATATGTTACTGCGCAGTCTGTATATTCAACCTTCTGTGGGCTTGCATGCGTGGTGTTTTCATGTTACCATAAGCCTGCCATTGACACCGATTTGCAGGATCTTTAACGTGCATAGTTGATATTCTGCAAGCGTATACAGGGAAAGAGGTATAGGCACGTAATCCTTTTGACTCCTACCTCACTTCTGTCCACACAGCAATTACCTGCATTGTCCAGCCACGCTGCTAGCAAAGCACAAACTTAACCCTTTGACCCCCGCACCCTGTCCACCAGCACCCTGCATTGTCAACCATGCTAGCAAAGCACAAACTTAACCCTTTGACTCCCTCACCCTGTCCACCAGCATCCTGCATTGTTAACCACGCTAGCAAAGCACAAACTTAATCCCTTTGACTCCCCTCATCCTGTCCACCGGCTTTGTGCAGGAAGCTGGTGAATATGGTGAGGGAGTCAAAGGGTTAAGTTTTTAGAGTGGATGGATAGAGCGTGCGGGAATCAAAGGGTTAACAGATCTGCACGCAAGCTGACCTGGGAGATCTGTCGAGAAAAAAAAAAATCTCCACACTTTACTCGCCAGATGGTATCGAACTCGGGACTTTCCCAATGGAAGTTTGATGTCTTATCCATGTGACCACCTCACCCATCTGAGTGTATGTGAATCCCCGAAGCGGACACAAGCTATGAGTGACCCATCTGTGGATGCCACGCTCGTTTCCACGTGACATGGAGCAGAGAAGTGGGGGGATGTGGTTGTGTGACAATTGTCCACTTGACTGACAATGAAGGGTGGACAAGTCTGGGGTCAGTGGCTTTCAACCGGTCACGCCAAGTTGACATGGTCACACACAAACACACGCGCGTGCGCACGACACACACACACACACAACACTTACACGCGCGCCACACCACACACACACACACACACCACACACACACACACACCACACACACACACACACACACACACACACACACACACACACAACACACACACACACACACACACACACACACCACACGCACACACACACGCACACACACAAAAACAGACACACACACACACACACACACACACAACATGCACACACAACAAACAGACACACACATACACACACACAACACACACACACACACACACAACACACACACACGCATACGCACCACCACATACAAATACAGACACACACACACAAGCACAGACACACACATCAAACACAACACACACACACACCACAACACACACACAACAATAGATACGTACGCATCACACGATACACACACAAACACAGACACACACAACAACACACAAACACAACACACAACACAACAACACACAACACACACACACACCACACACCACACACACACACACACACACACACACACACACACACAACAACACACACCTAACACACAACACACACACAACAACACACACTTTTTCATGTCTGTCTGGCCTAGATATAACACGGGTGCCCGTAGATAACAAGAAGCTGGCGGATATGATGAGGGAGTGAAAGGGTTAAGTTTTTGCTTTGCTATCATGGCTAACAATGCGGGATGCTGCTGGCGGATAGGGTGAGGGAGTCAAAGGGTTAATTAAACAGGAATTTGAGAGGAAAGAATCCTTATATCATAGTGTACGTTACGTCATGAGTTATGACTTCGCCAGTCGCGCAATCTGAAACAATGCAGTAAAATTGAATGATAAAAGAATGAGCTAAAGGATAACGTGTATATTTCCGTGTATGTATGTACCAACAAATGCCTATCAATTAACATCACAATGTTATATAGAACCGATAATGTTACACGGTTGTGAGGCGTGGACAGTCAACAAGCAAAGCCAGAACAAGATTGAGGCAGCCGAGATGTGGTTTCTAAGAAGAATGTTGAGAGCCATGGACAGCAAAGAAAACAAACGAGACAATATTGATGGAGGCAGACACAAGCAGATCATTGATAAGGAAGATTAGGAAAAGACAGGCAGCGTTTATAGGCCATTTTATGAGGAAAGGGGAATTGGAGCACCTGGTCACAACGGGAAAGCTGGAGGGAAATAGAACACCAGGTAGACCCAGGGAAAAAATATTGGACGGACTTGCAGAGTGGCTGAGGACAGAGAGGGTGGAAGATGTGTTTGCGGCAACAAGAGATAGATGCGTGTGGAGGGCCATGATCTCCAACGCCATGTGGCAGGGTCACTTGATGATGATGATGATGTTGTACGCTATTATACACTTTTCACTCAAGGAAAGACACTCAATAAGTGCAGTATAGTTTGTTGTTTTCCAGTATTTCGATCCATGATCCGTCTTCTAATGAAAGCTGGAGAGAAAGAGAACACCAGGTAGACCCAGGGAGAAACTATTGGACGGACTTGCAGAGTGGTTGAAGACAGAGAGGGTGGAAGATGTACTTGCAGCGACAAGGGATAGATTCGTATGAGGGACCGTGATCGCCAACGCCACGCGGCAGGGCACATCATTATGATGGTGATGACCCTTCTCAGGATCAAATAATAATATGGCACGACTACTTTTACATTGTGGAAATCATCTCACTTTCTTCCTGACATAGCATATTGTCTCCCCCTGTCCTTTTTGTCTTTTTTTTCCCTATTGAAGGATGGTGTGTGTGTATTGAAACGGTTATAGCCCTGATATGGCTCTACGCAGTCGGCTGGGCTTTTAACCCTTTTGACTCCTGCTCCCCTGTCCACCAGCATCCTGCTTCGCATTGTCAACCGTGGTAGCAAAGCAAAAACTTAACCCTTTGATTCCCTCACCCTATCCACCAAGCTTCCTGCAGGAAGCTGGTGGATAGGTAAGGGAATCAATGGGTTAAGTCTTTGGTGTTTGTGGATAGGTTGCGGGATTCAAAGGGTTAAGCAACGATAAGAATAAGAGTAATCCCCCTTGTTCCCGGTTACTTACAATTCATGAACACGTTCTGATTTTCTCCCCCCCCCCCTCCCCCCCCCCCCCCCCCCCATGCTCGGAGAAACACCAGAAACGTTCTGGTTTTTGTTTGTTTGTTTTTGTTTTGTTCGTTTGTTTGTTTGTTTGTTTCCCCTTTCAGTTATGTGTCTTTGTTGTCTTTGGGGTGAGTTTGACAAAATCCAGTCGGCCGAAAATTTGCGCCTGTCTTGCTTAGAGAAATAATTTAAAATAACGCGTTTTCGTTGTGTTTTCGTGTGTTTCTGGTTTCTGTTCAGCTTCAAAACTGGCTGTCACACTGATTTAGATTTAACAGAATGATAACAGGCTGATTTTTTTTTTTTTTTTTTTTTTATATTTTTTTTTACTGCAAACGGTTCCATGTCACACGCGTGCTGAGAGTACACTGCAGTACCAGACTTTAAAGTATCTAGAGTCGTGATTCATCATGCTCGGACAGTCCATATGCACTTCACTCAAATCTGTTAGCGGTGATCTGGCAGACTCGTGAGCCTGCGCAAAACTGTATGAGCTGGCGAGGTTTTGAAATGGTGAGAAGAAGAGGTGTGTGTGTGGGGGGGGGGGGGGGAGAGGAGAGAGAGAGAGACGAGAAAGACGTATGGAAGACCAAACTGACACGACCACAATGGTTGAATCATTAAGACGGGGGAGCGAACAGGCCAGTTCTTTATGTTACGATCTGGGATTAACCCTTTTGACTCCCGCTCCTTATCCACCAGCTGTAAAAACTTAACCCTTTGACTCCCGCACTCTATCCTGCAGAAAGCTGGTGGATAGAGTGAGGGAGTCAAAGGGTTAAGTTTTTTGCTTTTGCTAACATGGTTGGCAATACAACAGATGCTGATGAACAGGGTGAGGAGTCAAAGGGTTAATTTTTGCTTTTGCTAACATGGTTGGCAATACAGGATGCTGGTGAACAGGGTGAGGAGTCAAAGGGTTAAGTTTTTGCTTTTGCTAACATGGTTGGCAATAACAGGATGCTGGTGAACAGGGTGAGGGAGTCAAAGGGTTAAGTTTTTGCTTTTGCTAACATGGTTGGCAATACAACAGGATGCTGGTGAACAGGGTGAGGGAGTCAAAGGGTTAAGTTTTTGCTTTTGCTAACATGGTTGGCAATACAACAGGATGCTGGTGAACAGGGTGAGGGAGTCTAAGGGTTAAGTTTTTGCTTTTGCTAACATGGTTGGCAATACACAGATGCTGGGAACAGGGTGAGAGTCAAAGGTAAGTTTTTGCTTTTGCACAGTGGCATAAGGATGCGTGAAAGTGCAGGAGTCGAGTAAACTGAGACAATAAAACAAGACGTGAAAGTAAATGTTAGGAACC